>APFE031047677.1:0-13683 GCA_000404065.3 Pinus taeda | reverse complement strand
GAAATATATAAAGGCCCTGTAATTCCAGCTGCACCAAGTCAGGATCTCAAGAAACCAGTAGCCACAGACTCCATTGCCCAATGGATTAATTCACCTGCAGAGAACATTTCAAAACTATCAGAAAAACATCCTCCCAACCAAAGCATAAAACAAACAAACCCTTACTTCATAGCTAGCCTAAAATCTCCATAGAACAGAGACAAACCGTACAGAGAGAGCCCTCTCTGATTACAGCTGGGCTAGAAGCTGTAATCCAAAGATTGGTTAGTGGTTACCCCGGCCGTATTCCCTTGGGAGTCATAGGGAACAACCTGGGTGTTAACAGAACTGTGGCTTGCTCAAGTTCTTCCGCATATCTAGCATGAGGCAACAAATCAACTTGTTGCAATATTTCCTCGATGCATGGGATCCTACCAGCCAAGTGTTCCAGATTAGAGGCAAATCCATCCCTTTGACAGTTGAGGATATCTACTTCTTGATTGGTTTATCGAGGCGTGGCGCCCCTCTCTCATTATCAGGTTCCGTTCGTGGGGGTGAATCCATGAGGGATTATATTCGCCGATATTGTAGAGATGGATCTCAACTAAGCAGGGTTGGCAAGATCAGTATTCAAGATGTCATTGGCCGGTCCTTGAGGACTATCTTATTCACCTTTGCTAGATTGGCTAGTAGTGCGGCTCTTCACTTGGCCAACAGGTCCTATATGTGGTACGCCTTGGAATGCCTTGAAGCAAAGGTATTCAACTCGTGTGATGCAGTACTTCCAATGATAAAAGAACAACTTACCAAGGTGAAAAAGGGAAGATCCAATAACTTTGGTTATGGTTCTATTCTGACCACTTTCACCTTGGAGAATATCCCACTGATGCTACCATAGTACATTTCACTCGGCCTGCCACCACCGACTGAGCCACGGATCCAGAGATGGGTTGACCTTATGGTTAGACATGTTGGTTAACCACAGGTCTCATTCTTTGATGCCTTCTTCGAGTGGTTCAACCATCAGCAGATGGTTTATGACGAGTATCCATATGCCTGGATGGATTTCTGGGGTGACCCAGATTTGGTGCTGCCAGCTGATGAGCAGTGGGCTGTCATAGGTAAAAATCTCTGACCATATCTCTATTTATCGATTTTATAATTTTCTTGTGCTTTTTCCTTTTATATTATCAAGACTAATCAAAACTCTTGTGCCTGCAAATATCAGACGAGTGCGACCAACAGTGCGCCTGAGAGTAGCAGCTACCATTCCAGCGGGAGAGGTTGTAGGGAGGGCTTTCCTTCACGATCTAGACATAGCTGAGACCCTTGCACTATTGTAGGATCAAATTGAGGGTCTCACCCTTGGTATTTAGGATGTGAGGACCAATGAGGTGACTCTGAGATTACAGCGCCATACCACTTGCATGCCGAGGCGATGGACTAGGCTCTTATGTATGATTGCACAGGCAGTGACTTGTTATCACCAGCACCATTAGTCTAGGGTGCCTCATGTATTTTGATTTTTTGGGTCGTATGACTGATTTTGTCCTGGACACAGAACACTATGTACAAACTATAAACAGTTATATATATTTTTGATTTTCGGAGCTTTATTTTCGTTAAGTTACATGATCCTGATGCAAATGTTGATGAAATTCTTTTCTTTTATAAATGCTGCAAATGTCTATCTAACACATAATTTGCTAATGAATCAGCTAATGTGTTTAAGTTTCTGGAAATGTGTTGATATTGAATAGAATCAAACTGCCTTTCCAAAATCTTGACCCTCAGGAACATTCGATAGATAGCTGGATTCTAAATAGAATAGACACCAGTAAGCTGTAGAATGACAAGTTGTGAGTCTAGCCTGATGACAAGTCAGCGTATTCCATGTGCAATGGCATCAGAGAGGAGCTCTATCAATGTGTTGTATTCAACAATGTTTTTCGTTAACCGACCAATACATACCCCTCTGAAGCTCACCAAATCGCTGCTTGGATCAAAGATGGCCCAGGCTGCAGAAGGTAGGTTCCGCGTACTATGACTCGCTTCGTCAGCATATCCAACAAATCACTCCAATAGGTTCTACATCTGCAACAAATGAAAAAGTGGATTATCTAACAAAAACGATCACTCTTAACGAAAAAAACATGTAGCAAAAGCATATGAAAAGGTTACTACGCATAGTCAAGCATAGTAACGCTTAAGGTAGAACCCGTTTCAGGGTTGCGAAAATGGAATCCCATCGTCATCTACTAGCTCGTAGGCTCCTTTTGCTAATAATATAGGGACCCATCCACAAAGATAGGAACTTAACTACTCCCAATTTATCGGATTCTTAATCATAAAGCAAGACCAGGTCACCTTCTAAGAAGACATGGGGTTTGACATTCTTGTCAAATTGTGCCTTGACTCATTTCTTATGTGCTTCATTAGCCAAGGTGGCGTCACGATGGCTTTCATCCAATTAGATTAATTCCAAGAAACAAGCCTCTTCTTCTGAAGTTCCGGGCAGAAGGTCGACTGCGAGCTTGAGAGACGAACAGGAAATACACCAGCTAAAAGGGTGTAAATCTGGTTGCATTTCTTATCAATGTCTGGTATGCCTAGAAGGCCAAGTACAGGATCAGGTGCTAACTTCGTTTATGGACTCCAATCATCCTTTGCAGCATGCGCTTCAGGACCTTGTTGATTGCCTCAACTTGCCCCTTAGCTTGCGGATAATACGGAGTAGAGTTGTCATGGGACAGTTCTAATTTGGCAGCCAATTCAACCATCATGTGATTACGGAAATGTGATCCATGATCTGTGACTATGGCTTATGGAACACCGAATCTGGAGACTACATGATTGAAAAAGAAAAGAGTAGCCATTTCGCCGCTGTTATTTAATGTAGGAATCGCCTCGGCCCATTTTGTAAAATAGTCAACTGCGACTATGATATACCCATGCCCCTCGGCTGAGGTGGGGTAACATCTCATGCAATCTATGCCCCATTTGGTGAATGGTTTTGTTATCAGGAAAACTAGTGTCCATTAAGAGTTTCTAGTCCCACTAAGATGGGTAGCTATCTTAGAAACAAACAAACTAAAGTTGCTTGTGTTTTCCTTTATGAGAGATAGATGAGAGAGAAGCAGAGAGTACCAGCCTCAGTTTTTCGCTTGGCTCCTTCCTTGTTTCCTCCCTCCTTTGACAGAGCTTTGCCACTCCTTCCTTACTTGTCCCACTTCAAAGAGCACCTGTAGAGTCAAAGCAGCATAATACCATCAAAGTATAGAGATCTATAACCATAAACAATATAGGATCAAATGCATATTAACCATACAAATGCATATATCAATACAAGATTAAGAGATATACAAGAATATGGAGGAAAACTCAAATAGCTTTATTGATAGAAGTAGTAGAAGAGAGGATTACAACCCATTGGTTTGACCCAGTGCCATCCTCCCAGCATGAAAGCCCTCTTCACCTCATGAAAAGCTTAGATCACCCAACAATACAATGTTGTACAGAGAAACCAACAACACTTCCTTACAAAATACAAAATTCCAGCCTTTGGGTCTCTAAGATGAGGGATCCATATATAGATGTTTGCAGGTGGGTGAGTCAGCTTCTGGGATTTTGATTAGTGTCATCTCTCTAATAGTTGTTGGTTCCACCTGGCGATTTCATGATCTCTTACTCATTCTTGGTTGAATTCAGAGAGGCAAGTGTCAAATGGGTACTTTCTAGAAGATTATATGGGTTTCCACCTAGCCAACTACCTCTGCCATTTTTCGGCTCTCGCTCATCACATCCTACAGAAGGGCTTTCCAGTATGCATTGCATGTTTTGCATGTGGTAGGTGAGATGCATCACACCCTTAGCACTGAGCAGTCTGTATGGTCCTGTTTTGACCAGTTTTGAGTAATTTGTCAAGGAGAACTTCTCGGAGATGATGTAAGCAGTTGACCTTGCTCCTTTACGGTATGAAACAACACTTTTAAGGACTTAGAATCCCTTGGTTTATGGACATATTTGATTGGGGCTGCAGTGCCCAAATATGTCTATAACAGTTGCCCCCTAAAGCATGAGGCCATAAATCTTTTGATGTTGGGTGAAATGCTTTATCATGACGATCCGAGGTTTTTTGAGCTGGAAGGTGACCTATAATAAGATATAATACAATACATTATCTTCAAAATATTTTCATGATCTAGCTAAGGCGGGCATTCCCACGCTTAGCTTTATAAATTCATTTTCATGTACATTGGACAGATAATCGCCTGTGTAGCAGACTAATGATTCTTGTAGAGCCATCATCCCTTAGCTTGGATGATTATCTGTGCAGCTATGATGTACATTTGATGTCTTTATTTTCCTGAATATATCGCAGCCCACATGGATGAAACTAGATCTGGGGTCTTCAAAACTCATTTAATTTTCGCCCGAAGTACAAGCCGATCCATGTGAAAAGATGTTTTGATGTCGAACATGGGAAGACATCACCTGATTACTAGCTAATGATGTAAGCTATTAACAACCACGAGAGGAATCATCGATAATGATGATGACCCTCAAGGTACTACAGTACAATTCACGTGGTGTGAATACATGAGTCGATGTTGAACACCACGCAAAATCTTTCAATTGAAGGCCATTGATCTAAGCCTGTCACCGGAAGTGAGAAACTTGCCATTGAGGCATGCAAGCTTCAAAGTATTGAAAGGGTTGCTCCTAAGTCGACTTCTTGGATAATGAACTGATGTCGACAAGAAGTGACCCATCGTAGGAGGGCCTTAATGAATCCCACATCTACGACATGAAACAAAGCAAATGATTTTATGGAGGTGAAAAAAATCTAATGATACAAGGTTCAGGGTGGCGGTCATGAAAGAATGAAGTGTGAAGGTATTGTAGCGGATGAGACATAAGCTGGGTTGGCGAATTCTCTGAGCGACTTCTCTTGAACATATCAGCAACATTGAAATGGATTGGTAGTGTTAACCCCAAAAAATGGATGGTATGGAGGACCAATGGTGATATTACCGGTGAACGAAATAACCCAACCCGACTCAATCATGGTGATGGAGTGAAAGTGTCATGTTCAAGAGCGACCTGCTACCAATAAAGTTTCCTCAAGTTTTCTTCCCAATTTTTCCCGAGTCATTGCTGAGCAGTACCTCTTTATTTTTGTCAAGCTTGAGGAGGATAACATATGCTTGTTCTATAGTTTTCCCTTCAAGAAAACCCGTCGCTATGTTTTAACAAGCCTAGCGATAGTGAAACTCCCTTCTTTCCATTATTTGGCCTCCATTGTATAAAGAATTTTGAAGGCTTTTATGTATATTTCGCCATTTACAGTTCTCTTGTGCAAATAGTAGCTTAATCGAACTGTCGTCTTTTGATTTAGAAGTGTCGCAAGTGTCGTTTTCAGTGAAAGAAAAGAGTCTCCCTCTTTCTCATAGTCGATTACACTTTTTCCATTGTATTTGATTTGAATCGTCAATTCTTTGAAGTGTCGAAATCAGTTTTCAAATTGCAATTGAAAGTGTAGCTCTTAGTCTCCCTTTCATTTTTCAAATTCGAAATCGCAAAGTGTCGTCTTAGCCTTCCTTTCATTTTTTGAATTCAAGATCGCAAAGTAGTCTTCCTTTTGTTTTTTGAATTCAAAATTGCAAAGTATCGTCTTATTCTTCCTTTCGTTTTTTGAATTTGAAATCGCAAAATGTTGTCTTCGTCTTCCTTTCATTTTTGAAAACAAAATTGTTAGTACTGTCGCTTTGAAAGAAAAATAGTTCAGATCTGTACTTAGCATTCTTTTTGTGTGTGCTTTCTTCTCTATGTTGAAAGAATTTCGCTTCTCTTTCCTTTGTAGATAGGATTTTCATTGCAAAAAGAAAGCAAATGACTATTTATCATCTTAGATTGCATATTTAGGATTTGTATATCTAAATCACATGGTGAAGCTTAAAGGAAAACTTATTAAGAAAGATCAATTGTAAAATAAACTCAATGAACATAACCACGCTTTCGAACCTAACGCACAACACTTGGAAGTCTAGGCTAGAGACGTATTCGAGTGTTGTAAAGGCCGGTAACTATCGCTTTCATTGTAGGTTGGGTGATTTCTCCTCTTTGAGACGACAAGTGCCAGTATAGACTTGTGCTCCCATGTACCATTGAGTATCTATTGGGAGACTTAAATAGGCTATATACTTTATCCTTAGGAAGCCATGTCTGCCGCCCTATCGATCGCAATGCACTGAACACAGCATTCGGGAAGATTGGTTGCCGTACCGTAAAACGTATTCCACAGTTTTGCGATTGGTTTGGCAATCCCTCTGTCTAGCTTTCCAAAGTAGTCACTTTCGCTCCTTTTCCGAATCCTTAAAAGAAAAGGTCCATTTGAGCACTTGTCACTTAAGGCTCATTAAAAATCGAAGGTGACTAGAGTCATCTTTAGCTTTTTCTTGACTCTTAAAAATTGAAAAAGCAAGTTTTGTCGAAGCGTCATAAAATTTATTTTAATCGGAATAACGTCACTGTTCCCTCATTAGTCTTAGGTTGAGAAAAATGGTGTCCACCAATCGAGGATTTCCCCTTGGGGGAAATCCTAGTCCTTTCTCCTCTTAGGGAGATGTTGGTGCGCCTCATATGTCCACATTGTCCCTTCTAGGAATGACAATTGGACTGCCAGTATGGCTCCTTTCGACCTCTATCATTCAAAACACCATGTTTCCTGAGCAATCAAATCAACAACCAGATGATCCTAGAGTTACCCACAAACCTTCTACTTCGTTTGTTTCTCCCTCTCCTTCTTCCTCTTCGTTTGGTGAAGCTAGTAAACTAAAAACCAAGTAGCTCAGAAGAAGAAGAAAGGGAAGGAGAAGAAGAAGAAGCAGCCAATGGCCAAAAGGGGCAACCAAGCATCATCTCGCGAAAATCCACACACTGCACCATCTAAACCTAAATCTCCATGTGTCATTTGCAAAGGCGACCACTATCATCGAGATTCTCCTTGTATCCCACGGATCTTAAGGGACTGGTCTCCCCACTTGCACAATCCTGTGTCGTCAACCTCTAACAATCATGTTGAGAGTACATCGTCAACTAGTGAAAATGAAGTCAATGGATAGAAAGGAAGATCTAAATTTCCGTGTAGAATTTGTGAAGGCGACCATGCCCTCCACCGTTGTCCCTTCCTGGACGAAACTAAAAGAGTCTTGGACAACCGTCCTACTTGACCACAGTGACTTCCTCGTATATACAAGAAACTCTTGCATCTCCATCACTAGGTGAAAATATGACTGACACAACTTTGTTGTCAGTCGAAGCACCTATCGTTGAAGATAAACCCTCTAAGTCCACATCGGACCAAAGTCAATAGGCCTAGATGGTAGTCAAACCAAT
This sequence comes from Pinus taeda, assembly GCA_000404065.3. Lineage (NCBI taxonomy): Eukaryota > Viridiplantae > Streptophyta > Pinopsida > Pinales > Pinaceae > Pinus > Pinus taeda. The sequence continues at coordinate 6,306 of APFE031047677.1, read as the reverse complement.
CTTGTCTTCAGAGGGTCTACCTTCAGATGATACCATCACCAAAGACAATGAGAATGATGCCATTCAAATTCTTTTCGTAAACACAGACTTCGATGAACATGGGGAAAATCTACCCATTCCTTTACTGCAGGAAGGAAGTTCGTCCGAGAATTATCTGGCCGTTTATTCGGTCCCACCTCTAAGCAACCTAGTCATTTCTTTCTATTGGAATCTAGTAGGCAGACCCCCTCTACCATCTAATGTACCATTCTGAATCATAGTACAAGCTTACAGAATGGTCATGGTTCGTACTATCATAGAAGAAGGGGCTTATGTGAGTATCGTTTCCTGAACTGCTTGGAAAGTGCTTGGTTCGCCATCGCTTCTGCATGAGATTTGAAATCTGACAGGCTTCAAAAAAGGAACCAGTCGACGTTTAGGGATCCTTCCAAATTTGCCTATAACTTTGAGAAGGAAAACCATTCATCTAAACGTGATGGTAGTCCAAGGACCTTTAGATTAAAATCTACTCTTTGGGTGTGACTATATTTATAGCATGGGAGCTATTGTTTCCTCACTCTTTTGAGTGATGTGTTTTCCACATGAAGGCAGAGTGGTCCAGCTCATAGACCAGCTTTCATTCCCGAGTTCACACATAGCTAATAGTCAAATTCCATCCCTAACTAGTCTTTTTGTGCAAGGAATGTCTCATCAATCTCCATTCCATCCAACTGATGAGTGTGAGTGATTCGGTGATTGTGACTGAAACCCAGGGGCCATGCGCCCTGGTCTACTTCCACAAAAAAACCTTAGGTATAGGGTAGGTCTCTACAGAGGATATATGACTAGTCTAACACACGCTTCCATTTAGGAAAATGGGATTAGAGTGGAGAAAGATTCCCTTGTTAAAGGTTATGTGATTGAAACTGACAACAGTCACCTTTGTCCATTTCGATGGACTTCGCCAAGGAAGTGTTTTGTCTGCGACGCAGATGGAGCAATCTTGCTAATGCAAGAACTTCCATATGGTGACCAGGAAACTCTACTTTATACTTGGGGGCATGCAAACCTTTTTGCATGCAAGTGAAAAGAGACCAGTTATTTTCTTAGTTTGTAGGCTCTTAGCTATGCCTACCTCTAGCCAACTTCTAGTTTATGTTATCTGGAAAGCTAGTGTCCATTCAGAGCTACTAGTCCCACTAAGATGGGTAGCTATCTTAGAAAAAAACAAACTAAAGTTACTTGTGTTTTCCTTTATCAGAGATAGATGAGAGAGAAGCATAGAGTACCAACCTCAATCTTTCGCTTGGCTCCTTGCTTGTTTCCTCCCTCCTTTGACAGAGCTTCGCCACTCCTTCGTTACTTGTCCCGCTTCAAAGAGCACCTGCAGAGTCAAAGTAGCATAATACCATCAAAGCATAGAGATCTATAACAATAAACAATATAGGATCAAATGTATCTTAACCATACAAATGCATATATCAATACAAGATTCAGAGATACATAAGCATATGGAGGAAAACTCAAATAGATTTATTGATAGAAGTAGTAGAAGAGAGCATTACAACCCATTGGTATGACCCAATGCCATCCTCCTAGCACGAAAGCCCTCTTCACCTCATGAAAAGCTTAGATCACCGAAAAATACAATGTTGCATAGAGAAACCAATAGCACTTCCTTAAAAAATACAAAATTCCAGCCTTTGGATCTCTAAGATGAGGGATCCATATATAGATGTTTGTAGGTGGGTGATTCAGCTTCTCGGATTTTGATTAGTGTCATCTCTCTGATAGTTCTTGGTTTCACTTGGAGATTTCATGATCTCTTACTCATCCTTGGTCGAATTTAGAGAGGCAAGTGTCAAATGGACAGTTTCTAGAAGATTCTCTAGGTTTCCACCTAGACAACTGCCTCTACCATTTTTCTACTCTTGCTCATCGCACCCTACAGAAGGGATTTCTAGAATGCATCACAATTTTTGCATGTGGTAGGTGAGATGCATCACACCCTTAGCACTGAGCAGTCTGTATGGTCCTTTTTTGACCAGTTCTGACTAATTTTTCACGGAGAACTTCTGGGAGATGATGTAATCAACTGACCTTGCTACTTTAGGGTATGAAACAAAAATTTTAGGGACTTAGAAGGCCTTGGTTTATCCTCATATGTGATTGGGGTTTCAGTCCCCAAATATTTCTATAACAGTTGCCCCCTAAAGCATGAGGTCGTAAATCTTCTAATGTCGGGTGAAATGCTTTATCATGAGAATCCGAGGTTTTTCAAATTGGAAGGTGACCTGTAATAAGATACAATACAATACATTATCTTCATGATATTTTCATGATCTGGCTGAGGTGGGCATTCCCATGCTCAACTTTATAAATTCATTTTCATGTACATATGACAGACAACCATCTGTGTGGCAGACTGATGATTCTGGTAGAGCCATCATCCCTTAGCTTGGATGATTATCTGTGCAGCTATGATTTACATTTGATTTCTTTATTTTCCTGAATATATCACAGCCTGGATGGATGAAACTAGATCTGGGGTCTTCAAAACTCGTTCAATCTTCGCCCAAAGTACAATTTGATCCATGTGAAAAGATGTTCTAATGTCGAGCATGGAAAGACATCACCTGATTACCAACCAATGATGTAAGCTATTAACAGGCACGAGAGAAATCACTGATAATGATGATGGCCCTCAAGGTACTGCATTACAATTCACGTGGTGTGAGTACATGAGTCGATGTTGAACACCACGCAAAATCTTTCGGTCGAAGGCCGTTGATGTAAACCTGTCGCCGGAAGTGAGAAACTTGCCATTGAGGCATGCAAGCTTCAAAGTATTGAAAGGGTTGTTCCTAAGTTAACTTCTTGGATAATGAGCTGATGTCGGCAAGAAGTGACCTATCGTAGTGTTGAAGCATAACAGTGTGTAGCGGAAATAAAAAGACAAATACAATATATAAAAAACACACACAAATGACACAGTGATTTAACGTGGTTCACCCAACCAATCTGGGCTACATCCACCAAACAAAGGCATCGACAATCTTATTATTAATCCGGAGATTACAAATAATTATTTCCTCACACTCTCTACCTCATCCCAAAATTTGTACGGGAATATATTTTATAGCTAAGAGAATCTAATTGACTCATAAATCCTCTCACAACAAATATAGGATGCATTAACTCTTTCCCAACAAAATAGAGCTAATATAGCAACAAATCCTATTGTTGTCACCTACATGAGATTTTTGCTTAATTTATGAAAACCGAAAATCTCAACGCGTAGGAGGGCCTTAATGAATCCCACATCTACGAAATGAAATGGAGCAAATGATTTTGTGGAGGTGAAAACAATCTGATGATACAAGGTTCAGGGTGGTGGTCATGAAAGAATGAAGTGTGAAGGCATTGCAGTGGATGAGACATAAGATGGGTTGGTGATTTTTCTGAGCGACTTCTCTTGAACATATTGGTGACACTGAAATTGATTGGTAGTGTTAACCCAAAAAATGGATTATACGGAGGACCAATGGTGATATGACCGGTGAACGAAATAACCCAACCCAACTCAATCATGCTGATGGAGTGAAATTGTCATGTTCAAGAGTGACCTGCTACCAATAAAGTTTCTTGAAGTTTTCTTCCCAATTTTTGTCCAGTCATTGCTGACTAGTACCTCTTTATTTTTGTCAAACTTGAGGAGGATAACATATGCTTGTTCTATAATTTGTCCTCTGGGAAAACACGTTGCTATGTTTTAACGAGCCTACTGACAGTGAAACTCTCTCTTGTCTGCATGGACAAGTTTGTCACTATTGTTTTAAAGAGACGGAAAGGAAACTCTAATATTCCTTTTTTATAATGTAATCCCATAAGTCAGAAAAAGTTTAAAATAATATGAAAGGGATGAACTTTCGATAGCTTTAACGAGCCGAACAAGGCAAGCGCTTGATCTTTTTGTGTTATGATCCCTTAGGTCTAAAAAGATTAAAATCTAGAGGAGGAATGGCACTTTCAATCACTTTAATGAGCTGGAGAGGCCAATTGCTCGGCAACCTTTTAGAATTTTACGAGTCAGATTAAAAGAGCTTAAAGTAGACTCGTTTTTTGAGGAAAGAGTGATTATTTTGGATAGCAGCTGGTTCCAAGTAAGGCTTGGGACTTTTCAATCATGACAGTGTAAAGAATGTGGCTAATAAGATCAATCGTCACAATTGTTCCTCAAAAGGGATAAACAAATAAATGGAGGCATATGATCGGCTAAAAAAGAGTGGAGGTGATGGTAAGAACATGACCAAATGTTTAAAAGCTGATAATTACGGGATCGCAATGGTTATTCACCGAAGCTGGGTTCATTTTTTAATGAGCTTAAACATTGGTGGAACATATGCTCATTGCTAGGATTATTTTTTAACGAGCTTCAACTTCGCGTAAAACTGCTTGCGCCAGTCATATAATAAGGATGTCTCATCAGTAGGTTCTTTTTTTAGGGAGCTTGCTCCGTCCACAACTTTTCTCTGGAACCTTTCGTTATGCAAGCTAGGAATGACCAACCTATGAGTCTAAAGGGTTAAGAGCCTACAAACTAAGAAAATAAGTGGTTGCTTTTCACTTGCATGCAAAAAGGTTTTCATGCCCCCAGGTTTAAAGTAGAGTTTCTAGGTCACCATATGGAAGTTCTTGCACTAGCAAGATTGCTCCATCCGCATCACAGACAAAACACTTCCTTGGAGATGTCCATTGAAATGGACAAAGGTGACTGTTGTCAATTCCAATCACATAACCTTTAACGAGGGCATCCTTTTCTAGTCTAATCCCATTTTCCTAAACGGATGGGTGTGTCAGAGTAGTCATATATCCTCCGTGGAAACCTACCCTATACCTAAGGTTTTCCTACCAAAGTAGACCAGGGTGCATGCCCCCTGGGTTTCAGTCACAATCACCGAATCACTCGCGCTCATCAGGCGGACGGACTGGATATTGATGAGGCATTCCTTGCACAAAAAAACCAGTTAGGGATGGCATTTGACTATTAGCTATGTGTGAACTAGGGAATGAAAGCTGTTCTACGAGCTGGACCACTCTGCCTTCATGTGGAAAACACATCACTCGAAAGAGTGAGGAAACAATAGCTCCCATGCTATAAATATAGTCACGCCCAAGGAGTAGATTGTAATCTAAAGGTCCTTGGACTACCATCACGTTAAGATGAATGGTTTTCCTTCTCAAAGTTATAGGAAAATTTGGAAGGATCCCTAATGGTCGACTGGTTCCTTTGTTGAAGCCTGTCAGATTTCAAATCTCAGGTAGAAGTGATGGCGAACCAAGCGCTTTCCAAGAAGTTGAGGAAAGGATACTCATAGAAGCCCCTTCATCTATGATAGTACCAACCATGACCATTTTGTAAGCTTGTACTATGATTTGGAATGGTACATTAGATGGTAGATGGGGTCTGCCTAGTAGATTCCAATCGAAAGAAATGACTAGGTTGCTCAGAGCTGGGACCGAATAAATGGCCAGATAAATCTCTGAAGAACTTCCTTCCTACGGTAAAGGAACAGGTAGATTGCCGCCATGTTCATCGAAGTCTATGTTTATGAAAAGAATTTGAACAGTGTGATTCTCATTCTCTTTGGTGACAGTATCATCTGAAGGTAGACCCTTTGAATAAAATATTGGGTTGACTACCGTCTCGACCTATTGACTTTGGTCCGATGTGGACTCAGAGGGTTTATCTTCAACGGTAGGTGCTTCGACTGATAACAAAGGTGTGTCAGTCAGATTTTCAACTAGCGATGGACATGACAAGAGTTTCTTGTATCTGATGATGATGATGATGGTTAACGTCCACTCAGACCAAATTGGTCTATCGGACCTACAATTTTCTTAATTTTTACTTGTTTGGCTCCTCGTCTTTCTTGGCGAGATTGGCGTTGTAACTTTCTTTCTTTTCTCTACGGTCTTCCAACTTCCTTTGTCTTGCGTCTCCTTCATCTCTTCTGGTTCTTGGGACATTGGTGTCTTAGCTTCGCGATCTATTGTGTTCGTTCTTTTGAAAATAGTCGGAGAAGAAGTTTGGTTTAGGAGATCTGCTTTGCTGTTAAATGAAGATTTATTTTCTACGGTATTCAAATCCTCATAACTGTTGATTTGTTGGGGCGGGCTTTCTGCTTGCTTGTTTTGAGAGTTGCTTCCTTCTTCCTTGATTTCTTGTGACTCATTTTCTCTAGAATATTATTCTTCTTTGATGACCCTGTAGTGTTCTTTTTGAGCTCCTTCCCACCATGTAGATCTGTGGTGGTTTTTTCTAGC
>APFE031047672.1:0-13243 GCA_000404065.3 Pinus taeda | reverse complement strand
CCCTAACATGTCAAAGTGGTTCAAGTGATGTGGCATATGACAGTGCAAATATTTATTTTTATTAATATAAAAGAAAATTTGGCTTTTTCTATTATGATTCTTGAAAAACTATTAAAGGCTTTAATGTGATTAGACTTCTAATTCACACAGAATGAGTTGTGCCCAAGAAGAAGAAAGATAAAACGAAAGTAAAAAAAAGGGTTCTCATTCTTGCTAGAGTTGAATTGTTGGTTTTGCAAACTACCAAGAAAACACATGACACAAAATAAAAATGTCATGGGTGAAACTCACTTAAAAGGATTATTGGAGATAAAAGGGGTTGGACAAAATATAAAGGTATATTGGGAAAGAGTGATTGTACTCATACCCCCAAAGTAGCAAGATGTTGCTAAGGGTCAAGGAAATGTAAATTTGAAACGTACTACTATATGTTCTCCTGGGAAGTATTAGTTAGAGCTTTGGGGGAACTACTTAGAAACATAGTTATTTTTTTGAGGAATGCAATAGCCTTCAATTTATTTCAACAAGAAAATCTTAGATAATTATATTCTAAAAAAGAATACACTTGAATGTGTGCAAAGACGCAAAAGGAGATTATATAATAAATTAAATAAGTGTGTTTGGATGGATAAATATATAAACATGCACAAAGAAATAATACACTTGAATGTGTAAAATATGGATATTATATAAAAAATTAAACAAGCTTGTTTGGATGGATAAATATATAAACAGGCACATTAACCCTTATTCACCACTAAAAAGATAGTTTGTTGTAAGATACTACAGAAAATAACTATTGCAGGTAAGAAAAATATATTTATACATAGTTTAACTTGTGGAAAAGTAAATGTATACCTATTTTAGCTTGTTATAGGTCAAAGGATTGCAATCATATCAATTGGCCATGGAACAAGCAACCTTGGGTAAAGTAATAATAGGGCCTAAAGGACAACCTTCTCAAACTCCCATGACAAGGGTTCAGCACTCCTATTTCCTAATTTGCATATTCTCTTCTTCAAAGAAAATGATAGTAATAGTAAAATATATACAATCATTATGCAGAAGCAAAATATATAGAGTTGACATGAGTATCTAATGTGTACTCATAGAGTATAAATAGAACAAATATTATAGTATTGTAAAATTTTGATGGAATCACTTCATTACACACAATAACAAGTAAATAGATTGTATAAATTGTTCTTATGAATAAAATGACATATTTATATTGGTGGGGCTATAAGATGGCCAAAACTATTTTCTCATAATTAAATATTCTCATTAACAAAGAGAGGGTAAATCCCTTGAATTTAAATCGATATACATGCATTGTTTTGAGTGTGAGGCCTTTTTGGAAAAGCCCTAGATAGATATGGGTTTTATTTAAACTTTAAAAGCATTAAATTTCCTTGTGGCCATCATCAAGAAAAAATTGGAAATGAAATTGAAAACCTGTAGAAAAGAAGCATTCGATAAGTAGGACAAAGCGTATATGAAAAAACTTGCATGAATTTTCACCCCAAAGCAATGTCACAAGATAACCCAAGTTGATCATAGACTAACCTACACACAGAATAAAGGAATTCCTTAGTTTGGATGGGAATCACTCTAAATTAATTAAGGAAAGAATGTTATAGAGGGCTTTGAGATAAGTAGAGTCTAACCTTAGTAAAATAGATGACTTCCTTCAATTCGATACTTTGTTGTAAAGGGAATAACATTAGTATTGTACATATATTCTTGTACAAAGAAAAATTATATCGAGATAAGAATTGAGTTACAATTTAATCATAGAGTGAAAATTTGGAAAGATTGTATAATATTGGAAGCAACTCCATGTATGAAGGGTAGTTCATTTTGAAATCATTAAGAAAAATAGAAATTATGCTGAAATGCTTTGAGGGAACCATAACCAATGTATGATACATTACAACCACAAACTTAGAAGTCAAAACTTACAATAATATACCTGATATGCAAGAATGTCTATACTATAACAAACATAAGTGAATGTAGAGGAACCAAAGACCTTGTGATGGCTTACTGAAGGATTTTATCCATACCACATTTTACAAGGAGTCTTTTTCTAAGATCGTGAGATGCACAAAAGTTTTTCACATACAAAGCACATAAAATCACATCATCCCCAAACATAAATGTTATTTTTTTCAAAAACCTCATTGAGAAAACTATATTCAATATAGTAATTGCATTCTTTCAACTACGTAGATTTGTTGAGAATTGTATGGAACTATTCCCTCATATTGAATCCCATGCTTGTAGAGATATTTTTCATATTCATTAGAGTACATTGTCTTCCATTAAAAGTATTAAGAGAGAAAATATGTGATTATACTCCATATCCAATCCATACATGAAAATCCTTGAAAGTTTTGAAAGCTTGAGATTTACTTTCCAATAAGTACACCCAAGACAATCCAGTGTAATCAACAACACAATTCTTCGTACATTTATTTTAATTATCATAAGGAGAAGGCATATGACCACACAAATTAAAATATATATGTCCAAATTTTCTACATGAATAAAGGGGCCTTTCTAGCGAATGTGAACAACGAGAAATTTATCCCAACAATAATATGAGATAAATAAGAATTTAGAAATTATTATGCATAGCTATAGACCCATACAAATAAGGAAGTGGAAAATCCCACATATATTTAGTAGGGTACTCAATTAACATATTTAATGCTTAAAGTAGTTAGGTATAACAAAGGAAACGTGGTGAGTTCGCATTCCTTGAGAATTAAGTCACCCTTGAAGAGGAAGGGGCATGACTAAGTAGAACAAAAAATGAGATAATATTGATGGATAGTCTATGAGCTCTTGGTAGAATAAGCAATGTTCCAATGTAAATAAGCCAGATAACTTTCCATGTAATAGAGAATTTTTTTGGGTTGAATATTTAGAGTGGGTTAATATTCTATGGTTTTTAAAAATAAAAAGTAAAAAATAGTTGTCAATTTTGACACATTTTTTTAATTTATTTGCTCAAATTTTATACTTTAAAATTATTTTGATTAAAAATCATTAGAAATCTCAATATTTTTATGAAAATATCATTAAACATTTTACATTATACATATTAGCGAGTACTAATTTTAGACAAGGTTCATAAGCTTTAAAATAAATTTACATCCTTGAAATTCTTTGCTACTAGAGAGAACCCGTCGAGAAGAAACAAAAACACATGGCGCAGTTGTGGAAAATATATAAAAGAATTAAGTGAGTAAAAGAGATGAATAACACAGGACATTTTTGAATAAAACTAACATATGGGGAATAACTAACAAGGAATAAAGTTGTGGGTCATTTAATGTTTGCATGTTGTGAGCCTTTGTTACATAGTACTGATGAAAATCGTCAATACGAAGGGTGTGTGCATCTCCTGATATTTTTTCTTTGAAATTGTGAAAGACAATTTAAGATGCCTAAATGTAATTTTATTACAATTTAGTGAAAGAAAGAATGGATGCTTCTTTTATTTTGTTAATTTTTTATGCATGTCGAAGTTTATTTCACCTTCATGGCTTCTATTGATCACAACCAAAAGTGAAGGAATTTTCCATTGTACATAGATAATAAAAATATGAACATTTTTAGTAGAAGAGTTGCAATAGGAGGTGATGTAGGTGTTACATCTCCTAAACAATGTGTGTTGTTGAACCATTATCTTCTTCTTAATGAAAAGTATTACCTTTCCTATTGAGTGTATATCTATTTTATTAGATTTCCATATGTTTTAATTTTTTTCCTAAAATATATTTATTAATTTATCAATAACCATAAAAAAAATATGTTTTTATATTGTAATATAATTCTCTTCAAAGTCACGTGGAAAGTGCCTTGCATATCTTGCACTCATTCGAAGGGGGATTTTCATGGACAATGACGTTAGAGAAACATTAATATGTGTATAAATGGTTTCAATATATTTTGCTTTGTATCCTTTAAATTCCCTTCCTAAGGAAATAAATGGGAATGTATTCGAGATTTGCATAGTTTTAATAAAAAAAGATCTCATAGACTGTACATTGTACACTGGAAGTCAGTGAAGCCATTCCATGTGAATCAACAACGGGGGGGCCCCCTTTTTAAAGAATATTTTTCTTAATACAAAGCACCAAAAAAAGAACAAATATTAAAAAAAAATCTATATTATATATATATATATATATATATATATATTATTATATACTATATATATGATATATATATAAGTGATTAGAAAAAATGGGAATACATAATTTACAAATCTAAAATACATGTAAATAAATTTGTGGAAACATATTTATGATTCCTTCATTTTGTTATGTTGATAATGTGTATACCTTATAATAGGATTTCTATAATTTTAATTTAATTACCAATAGTCAACAGGTTGATGCTAGAGATTCAATAACAAATAATTAATATTTTTAATATCAGACATTAATATAAGGTTGATATTTATTTAAAATGTTGTTATGATCTCTATTCACTCTCAATTTAATTAAAAAAAATTGTTTCAAAAATAATTTAAAATATATTATATATAGAATATATTGACTATGAAATGATTTATTGGTTTTATTATAACTATTGTGACCATATAATTAAATGGATTGAAAATTTCTATATCCATCAATCTATGATAAGAAGCAAAACACTAACCCTATTATATATATTGCGTTAACCAGACTAAAAAATTCATAAAAGTTGACTAAACTATATCTTTATTATTATTATTGGAGTTATATAATATATAAAAATATATAATATATACAAATATGTTTTTCCATGCACATTCACCCCACTATTATTACAGAAACATTTCTTCTTACATTACCATGATTTAGAAATACCAAATTCCCAATATGATGTGTTGATATGCCATTTTCTTGAATTAATTAATTTGAGATAATTTAATTAATAGGGTATATCATTGATATGTCAAAGTTACCAATATATTCCAACATATTCCATGGTTTAAATATCTACGATGAACCTAGTAATTAAATTATAACTATGGAATGTATATTCTTACTATAGCATAAGTATAGGCATACCTATTTTGGAAATTATTTCCAACTTAAGTTAAAATAAAATATTAACTTTGAATTAAGACAAACTAGGGAAGTCATATAAATTAAATTGATTGAAATACAAATAAAATTCAATCCAAGGTAACCATCAAAATGGGCACCCAATTATTCCTATCACATTTCATAGATTGCAGAAACAATAGAAATTAACTAAATTATAACTTTATTACAATTTATATTATTGTTATTATAAAAAAAAAAATTAATTGCATGCATATTTCAACAACAACAAAAAATCTTAGTGGAAAATTTTAGCGGTGAAATATGTCAATACTACTATGAATGTTCCAACATATTCCATGGGGTTTAAATATCTTCCATCAACCTAATAATTACCTTATAACTATGGTGATTAGCATACTTCTACGCATATATAACGTGTGGTCGACCGACTTATGTACTAATTCTTGGGCTGCAAAAGGTGGATCATGAATTCTTATTGGAATGTTTATATTATGTTGTTCTATTTAAAAGTTATAACATTCCTACCAAATATCCATTTCTTGTTGTTCTCTTTATAGTTGAATATTGTTACTATCCAACATAATATGTCATCAAACCTAGAATGCTTGGATGAAACTTCATTAATATCAGTCTGTCTGGGTAGGGTTTTATGTTGACCATCATTTTCTTCTATAATTGTTATCATAGTAACATGGGGTGAATCACAATTCAAGTCGATATTTAATTTTTTTTTTTCATGTTGGGATCAGTTGACTATCCCTGGTCGTATGCCTATGATGAGCTTATTTCTATGTTGAGTTATTCTAGAGTCGGTTTTTTATGTTCTTATGTTTGTTGAACTACAATCATTTTCTATATTAATGTTTCAACGAATACATATTTTCCATGTCCAAGAAACTACAAGACATCAGGCCTAATAGATTATTCTAGAAATTGTTCAAATTTTGTAGGCTTCTTTTCTTTTCTACCCTTTATAGGGTATTCTAAAAAAAAAAATCATGAAATTGAGTGTAGATTCTATTGTTGTTGTGGATCTTGTAGTTGAACACCTAGAAAAATCTCATTCCCATTTATTGTATATGTTTACATCTGTTTTGTTTTCCAACTCTGTGAGTCTTTTCTTTAATATTCTTATGATATTATGTCACAGGTACTAAGTATATCCCCTTGTTCTTCTCGATCTTGTGGTGGAATTGGGAATATTGTGTTAGATTATTAACTGATCATATGTGTGTGTGTATATATATATATGGTTAGTTGTAGGCTGATACAAAATCTCTTGTTGGTCTACATCTAAAGAGTTAACATACCAAACATCAATTATTTGTAGGGACAATTAAATGTGGGATGAGGGAGGAAACATTTTTTGTATGTGTTGAGGTACTCTCCATCTATTATAATATTTTTAGAGATTTCCAAAGGACTAACTAGTGAAGTTTGTTTCATGTCTAGCCAAATTAGTAAAGAGGGGAACGAAATGGACTTGTTAGAATTTTCACATTCATAATGATTCATTTTCGGTCATGATTATTTGACCAATTTATTGTAGAGTAGTTAGTTTAATGTTATAGACTCTCCCTATTTCTACAAAATGACTCTCTTTCATTATCAAAAATTTAGAAATAAGAAATAAGAAATGAGATATTAAAAACTAAATTTAATAATACATATATTTAACACAATAATATAAACATGAATAAATGGAAACCGAATAAAGAATATTTATTATTTGTATTGCATTGAATAGTGCAAATAGGAAAAAACCGTATAGAAATTCACAAATTTGAAATTTAGAAGTTTTATAATTTTGAAATACATATAACTAAATATAGAAAAAAACATATCTATATTTGATTAATACTAATTGATGGAAGGAATAATAGTTGAAATGAACTTCAAACACCAACATTAAGACTTTAAATGATCTACAAAATATTCACCATCATTGTAACATCTAATAGGTGAAGTGAGAGTACTCGTGAAGATCATTACCATATGTCAACTCACTAAAAGTGTTTTTTGTGTCAATATCGATAATCAAAACCACTACCATGTGTTGGCTCACGAAGGGTGACTTTTGGATCAATATCGATAATCAAAATATCATCTCCAAAATGCAGAACATTTATTATATTCCTTTCTTATGGGATTGAATTTGGAGATACACTTTGTTCAACTTTGTCACTATGTTATGGCACTTTAAGTACATAAAAGATATAGTTTTAATGCTATAATTAATGTGGTAGATATTAAAATTGATGTGTGTTGTAAAATTTCAAGAATTACAATGTCATGATCATGAAGTGTACTAGGGGTCATAGTTTCTAGAATTCATTGTGTTTTAAATATCATAGTGCACTATGATTTGATTAATTTTAGAGTTAGTCCCTTAAGAATTATCAAGTGATCAATGTCATTGTTTTTTAATAGTAATAATGGTTAGAGGTTGCATTATGGAAGGGTTTGTAATTATCTAAGAGTATAAGTGATCACAGTAAATTAGCGGTTGTGGGTCATATTAGTGTTTTGACATTCATAATGGTTTTTGGTCAAGTGGAACATATTGTATCAGATATTTTAGTGGTCGGAGTGGTCAAATGTTACATTAGATAAGGGGAACAATTTTGTGGGGTTTAACATATAGTGCAATATATAGAAATATCTAATAATCAGTTCATTATAATTAGTGAATTTATAGATACATATATTAATATATATTTTTATAGATCAAAATATTACTGGTAAAACCAATGTGTGTTTCCTTATGATTTCCCTCATTGTTTTGCAATACTCTTAGAAATATTGAAAAAAATAGGTTAGCTCAAAGTTTGAAAAATATATTTTATCTATATATTTATCATTCAAATTTTCCAACCTAAAAGTATTTAGAAAAAATATAAATTAATTATTTTTTAATTACTAATGAGCAGGATTATTAATGCATATGACTTTAACCAAGATGATTATTAATCTATATGATTTTATTTATTAGTTAAAAAAATTATTTTATTAATGAGAAATGTTATTTGATGTGGCCCGTCCACGCGGCCCCTCTCCAGCTCACCTACCCATGGTACTTTCAGATATGGTATGTTGATTGTGGTTGATTAACAATCGTTTGTTCCGATCCAGTATTGATTGCTGCAGTACTTACCTACCTACCTCCCGGTACCTTGCCCCTTCTCCGGCTAACACCTGTCCGCCTCGGTTGTGTTGCAACCCTAATCCTTCGGTTGCCCTTTTGGTTGGTTTACTTCGCGCTCATTGTCATTTCTCACTGTGCTTTCACCGCTCTGCGACCTGGTCTCGAGCTCGACTCTGTCTCTGTGTTATCAGTCGATACCCCGTCGATTTGCTATGGATTTCTCGCTCAACTGTTGGGTTTTTCACTGTGGTTCCGCCTGTATAATTTATTCGCGCATCTGTTGGTAAGTTGTAGCTCTGCCAGGGGTTTTTGTTGTCGGATTCTTCCATGGATTTCTCTGTCGACTGTTAATTTGTCTATGTTTGTTGATTTATTTTGGTTAATGGCACTGTATCATGTGGTCGTTTCTCAATATGGAGGGTTTCTAGTAGGCTCAGTGCCACTGTGCGTTCGATGGTTCTGCAACAGCTGCTCTCGGTATTCATCTTCTCATTCAGGTAATTTTTCATTCCATGTTATAATTCCTTACTCGTTTTTCGAATAATGACTGACCAAATTGGCCCCTCCGTGGTCAGGTTTCGGTTTGGATGAACAGAGGAATCATTCACCCTCAGGTAACGTATTCTCCTTACCCTCTGTTCCTCAACCTTCCAATCATTTCATTCCTTTGTTATTTAGGTTGCTGGTCGAATTTTTATGTGCAGGGTTTGGTCGTTTCGTTAAACCCTAACGTGCTCTCCTTCTGTCCTTTTCAGGTGACGGCTCCGTGGCTCCTCGCTCCAGGTTGCGCTTACACTCCGGGTAGTTCTATGCTTCTTTATTTAGTTGTCTTTAAAGTCTGTTAGTTTTCCTGTATCTGCTTGTGGGTTCTTAGAGGTTAGGCGCCCTGGTGGCCTCCGGTTCTTCACTGTAATATTGGGTCTGTATGTTGGTCGTTGTAACGGTTAAGGGTTTGGGTATCCCAACCGTGGCCATGGCTCCTTTTAATCTGCTGTCGCGTCTGTCATTAGTGGGAATGGTTCATTGAACCCTTACCCGAGTTTCGTTGTAATCGTTTGGACTTTATCAAGCCTGCACTGTAATATATATACATATGTTTTGAATTTGCAAATGTTTAAGATTGGTTTCCTGGGACTTGTTCTTACCCGGTTTCGACCTGGGGTCGTTATGCTCCTTGATTTCGCTACTCTGCTTCCGTCTGTTGTTTGTTAGACTGGACTCGTCGTGCGCCTCATTGTTTGGGCTGTCTTCACTGTGTTTTCACCTGCACTTGTTATTGACTATGCAATCGTTTACATATATTTGAATCTCTGTTAGTGACTCTCGGTCACAACATTTTATCTATTGAAATAATTTACACAGAATGTTATTTCTCAGAAATTATAAATTGTACAGAACTTAAATAAGCTATCTATACATTCGTTTGTGCACAGGAATTCTTAGATGAAGGAAAAAAATATTCTTCTCTGTCTATTTCTTTGAATATGTTTCTTTTCTGCTAGCTGCCGAACCCCCCGTAGGATTTCGGGTTTTTCCATTTATACATTTGAGGAGATTCGGTAGATAACTGACAGCAGTTACCTTTTACAATCGGTTATATAGTTATGTTTTTGTTTCCAGTTCCTATTTGACAGTTTACAAAACTGACTCTGTCTATCTGTCACTATGCTCCCACAAAGGGTGCCTGTATACATTATTTGCAATAATCTACTTTATTAACCACAATTAATTACTGATAGCTACAGTAAAGTAAACTAAGTAAAAATTACCCAATAGAAACTAAACAAACTGTAATTGACCTTTGTAAAGAAAATAAAATGAAACTGTAAAAACCTCACAGTCTTGTTGTCCTTTCTCAAACTGTTTAACCTTCCCAGTCTTTTTCTAAAACTCTGTCCTCCCTGTCTCGGTCTTCACCCTGTCGACCAGATGCTCCTGCATCAGGCTACCGGGGTAAAAGAGAGTTCTCATGGCTCTGTTCCATGAGCTCCTCCACCGAGTATCCTGCCTTTCGAATCTGTGCTTCATCGAGCCAGGAACTATCCTCTAGGGGACGGTCCTTCCACATGACAAGATAGCGCAGATACTCCTTCCTACGCGTCCGTTTGGCTACCTGTGCATTGACAATTCCTTCAATTTCGTGAGTCTTAACCGACGGTAACTGTTTCTTCCAAAGACTGCTCTCGAACTGGGTGTCCCGTTGTGGCTGTACCATGTTTTCGTCTGCTGACTGGGCATGATATGGAAACAGGTCTGCCACGTTGAATATGGGCGATATGCCTATATCAGGTGGCAGCTAAATTTCATATACATTCGCTGAAAATTTGTGAAGGATTTTGCATGGGCCGATTTTCTTGAACTTCAGCTTGTTGTACGTTCCCTTAGGAAACCTTTCCCGATGCAAATGCACAAGCACTTCGTCTCCAACCTTGAAATGTACCTCAAGCCACTTGATATCTGCATGCTGTTTATATTTCTGTGTGCTGTCTTGTAACTTCATTTTAACCTTCTCGTGCAGTTTGCTCATTGCTTCGGCAAAATCTTCCCTGTCTGCACTCCTCCTTTCCAGCTGTCCTAAGTCTCGTAGTTCATGTACTCCCCGCGGATGCATACCATATAAGATTTAGAATGGGCTTAGGCCTGTGCTCCGATTAGGCGAATCGTTGTAAGAAAATTCAGCCTGGGCCAGAGCTCGATCCCACAATCGCGAGTTTTCTCCTGTCAAACTTCGCAATAAATTGCCCAAACTTCTGTTAACTACTTCTGTCTGTCCATCAGTCTGCGGGTGATACGCGGAACTGAAATTTAACTATGTGCCCAGCTTTTTCCACAGGGTGCACCAGAAATGCCCTGTAAATTTTACATCCCTGTCTGAAACTATAGTCCTCGGTAAGCCATGTAATCGAACTACTTCTGTGAAGAACAGGTGTGCCACATATGTGGCGTCGCTAGTCTTCCGGAACGAAATGAAATGAGCCATTTTGGAAAATCTATCCACCACCACCATCACTGAATCATAACCCTTATGTGTTATGGGCAATCCTAGGACAAAGTCAATGCTGACTGAATCCCAAGGTCTGCTTGGAACTGGTAGGGGCGTATATAACCCAGCATTCTGGCTGTGCCCTTTCGCCAGTTGGCAGATTTTACATCTAGTTACATACCTCTGTACATCTCGACTCATTTTCGGCCAGTAGTAAAAGTGTCCTAGCTGTTCCAATGTTTTCTCAATGCAAAAATGTCCTGCTAAACCTCCGCTATGCTTCTCTTTCACCAAATTTTCCCTCTTCGAATAATCTGGGATACATAGCTATCCACCATGAAATAACAATCCGTCCTACAGATTAAAATCCAGCCATGGGCTTGTATTTCGTAAGACAGGATTCTGGCATGCCTCAAAGGCTTCCTTGAAATCCGCGTCCATCTGGTACAAATCCTTCAAATACTCAAACCCCATTACCTGTATGCCGCTTTCCTGTAAGAGTAAAGCTCTTCTGCTTAAAGCATCTGCCACTTTGTTGGCTTGTCCATTTATATGCTTCAGCACGAAAGTAAAACTTTGTAGGTACTCCACCCACTTGGCGTGCTTGTGGTTCAATTTGTGTTGCTGGGTTATGTACTGTAACGCAGAATTATCAGAGAACAAAAAAAACTCATTTCCGAGTAAGTAGTGCCTCCAATGTTTCAAGGCTTGAACTACTGCATAGAATTCTTTATCGTATGACGAATACTTCTGCCGGCTTTCGTTTAGTTTCTCACTAAAGAATGCCACAGGTCTGTCCTCTTGACTGAGTACAGCACCGATAGCTGTCCCGCTTGCATCACATCGGACCTGAAAAGGTTTGCTGAAGTCGGGCAGCCTCAAGATTGGCCTCTCTGTTATTTTCCGCTTCAGAAGTTGAAAACTGTCTTCTGCCGCTTTAGTCCAGCAAAAAGGTTGACTGGCCTTTTTGATGGTTTCTAGCATTGGCGCGCAGATTTCACTAAAATTCTTGATAAACTTTCTGTAAAAACTTGCTAAACCGTGAAAGCTACGTACCTCGAATAAACTCTTTGGTGACGGCCAACTCATGATTGCTGTAATCTTCTCTGGGTCCATTTTCAACTCATTCTCCACCACTACGAACCCCAGATATATTAACTCCTTCTGTAGGAAAGTGCATTTCTTCAAATTTACAAGCAGTTTGTTCTGCTGCAGCTTCTCGAATACTCTTCGAATATGTTGAAGGTGTTCCCTTTTTGTCCTGCTAAAAATTAAAATATCATCCAGAGAGACTATCACAAATTTTCCTATAAATTCCTTTAACATTTCGTTCATCAGTCCCATAAATGTACTTGGAGCGTTACTCAACCCAAACGGCATAACCAGCCATTCGTACAGCCCTTCATTGGTCTTGAAGGTTGTCTTCCATTCGTCGCCTTCTCTAATCCTGATCTGATGATACCCACTTTTCAGATCGATTTTCGTAAAATACACTGCTCCACTAAGGCAATCCATCATGTCATCCATCCTAGGCAAGGGAAACCTGTAACGAATGGTGATCTTGTTTATAGCCCGCGAATCTGTACACATTCGCCACTCTCCACCCTTCTTGGGCGCAAGGACTATAGGTACTGCACAGGGGCTTAAACTCTCTCTGATCAGTCCCATGTCCAACAATTCCTGCACTTGTTTGCGCACTTCTTCATTATCCTTTGGACTCATTTTGTACGCTGCCTTGTTTGGTAAACTCGCTCCCGGTATAAAATCGATATGATGGCTGATGCTCCGCTTAGGGGGTAACTTATCAGGAAATTCCTCTGCTGCAATATCGTGAAATTCTTCTAACAACTCCTGTACTTCCTTAGGCAATTCTGTCCTTTCTATGCTCAGTAATACTGGCTTCATCCTCCTTACAACTGCAAAATTTACTTCAGTTTCATCAATCTATTTGATGAACTGTTTTCCTCCTAATAACAACGCCTTTGTTCCGCTAGATTCTGCTGAATCTTCCTCTTTGATGGGCACGAGTATGTGTTTGACCCC
>APFE031047669.1:0-10855 GCA_000404065.3 Pinus taeda | reverse complement strand
AACAGGTCTTAGTTAGACACGTTAAGAGTAGATTAGTGTCAATAGGTGATGTAAACAACGAACTCCTATGGTAGAGAGGCAAACAAAGTAAACAAATTGATAGTCAAGAAAATCATGCCTACAGTAACTGCAAAATAAACTGTAATAGAATAACTACCAACAGTTATCAAACTGCCCAAAATATTGTATAAAAAGACAAGCGAGATAACCTAGATGGGTTCAGCAGCGGAGCATTTGCATGAGAATAATAGATATACATTTTTTTCCTTCATCTAATTGAGTGCACGAGCAAACAAACTGTTCAAATATACATATGTCCTCAGTAACAAAAATCCACATGTACAGTATAATCATTTCATTTCAGTTAAATATAATAACAATGTTTTACAGTGTCCAAGAATCTATTAACTGGCCGAGACGAAAGTGAGCACAAGGCGGAAAGAACCAGCAAACACAGAGGGACAACTAGACGGCAACAGCAACCGGGTAAGCCACCAGAACTAGCTGTAAACAAGTTTATATATCACTGTATATTACATTGCATTTTCTACATAAAAAAATTACATAGACTGTACATCGAGGGTTCACCGAACCAAGTTATAAACGACCCATAAAAACCCTCCTACGTTACGGCTAAGGGTTTGAGTAAACCCAATACGCCCAGACTCAATAGATAAACCAACAGTTCACACAACAAGCGACTGCAAACGCGACTAAGACCAAGAATCATTGCAAGAAAATAAAACGAGAGCAGAGCTACCCGGGTGGAATCGATAGAAGCCCTTGTGAAGACACGGGAACCGGCCACACCTGCAAGCGAAACATAAGGTGGAGGGTCAGGGTTTCTAACCAGCCAAAACTCCTGCACAAGAAAATGAAACGATGATGCTGTAAATATAAAACCCTGAGTATTGTTAAGGTGAAGTAACCATACTTTACACTGAGCCGGAACCAAAGGCCTACAGAACCCGAAACAGAGACCCTGTCCACAAAGGGGCTGCGAAACGTAAGTTCCAGCACAAACGGAGGAAAAAGAATGATAGCATGAAACAAAGACATACCTTGTCTACAGAGACGAGCACCGGAGAAGAACCAAGCTGAAAGTCCATCGACCTGTGCATCTGTCAACTGAGCGGACCAGACATTATACATTACAGGCATTCACCACAAATTTGCTAAGAAGGCCACAACCGACAATATTCACAAGAGCAAACCCAGAAATGTTCTTACAGTCATAAAAACGAACGGAATGAACGATGGAGTCACAGTAACTCACCAACACAACCTGGAGTCGAATATACAGTCTCACAGTAATGACCAGGCATAGCTAAGCAGCATTATCTCACCACAGGACCGGCAAAAATTCAACAAGGTTTCACCACAGACAAAGACAACCCAGAGGCGGAGCCAAAACCATAGAGAGCTCGTAGAGACCAAGTAACGAAGGTAAGAATGATGGTAGAGGCGCGAACTGGGCAGTAAAAGGTGAATTAGGGTTTGTCAACTTCGAGGAGGGCAGGTGTCCTACGGAGAAACAATACCAAGTACCGTGGTTTGATTGTTAATCAAAACCAAAATCAATTTGCAATTACCATATATCCGAGCCAGTTTAATAGTGTAGGTCCACGTAAGTTGGGATAGCGTGGGACCACGTGGGCTGGCCCCATCAAGTGGTATCAGAGCAGTTTTTTTATATATATAGAGGAAGATGGCATAGGTGCAAGCACCAAGACGAGGACGTGGGAGAGGTGGACGCCGAGGAGCAGATGAAGGATTGAGAGAGCAGGTTAGAGTTCTTACAGCTCGTTTGGAAGCAGTGGAAGCGGGTAGGCGAAGAGACCCAGAACTGGGAGATGACAGTGAGGAAGAAGCGGTAACTGCTACAGACGGGTCAGATGAAGAAGCTCCACAATTGAGACTGCTGCGTTCAATTTTATTGGCCAGCAGCAAACCCAAAACAGAGATTTCTAATTACGATGGCAGTCTGTCTGCAGATGTCCTATTGGACTGGATAAGCGAACTAGATAAATATTTCAAAAATGAGGAAGTCAGGGAGGATAAAAGAGTCAAGTTCGTTGCTACTAAGTTAAAGGGACATGCCCTCTTGTGGTGGGACAATGTCCAAGTAGACAGAAAAAGGTTGAACAAATTGCCCATATGAAAATGGTCAAGAATGGTGGCAAAATTGAAAGGTAGATTTCTGCCGAAAGATTACCAGGTTGAACTATGTCGTCGAGTACAGAATTTGAGACAGAAGGGTATGACTATCAAAGAGTATACAGAAGAGTTTTACCGGGTAAATCTACGTGCTGGTTATACGGATGAAACTCCAGAAAAAACAGCGAGGTATGTAAATGGCTTGAGGATGGAAATTCTGGATGAAATCAGTATTCTTTCTCCCCGAAGTATTGAAGAAGCCTTTCAGAGTGCTGTGAAGGTTGAAGAGAAAATCAATCGGAAACAGAATAACAGGAGAGGGAGAGGGAATGGTAGAGGACGGGGACAGTCCTACGGTAGAGGAAGGACCGCTGGGAACAGCGAAGAAGGCAACAGTTCTAAAACTTCAGGGACAACAGAGAAAGGAGACAGCACCAGAGGAGGTCGGTCATATCAGCGACGACGAGGGAATGGCCGCGGAATAGGGACTAGTGTCCAGTGCTACAGGTGCCATAAATGGGGGCATCGATCCTTTGAATGTCCAGAAGTTGAATAGACGGGTCAGAGGGGAACATTTATGATACAGCCTGAAGAAGCTGAAGCACAACCACGGGAGGTGGAAGACATGGCGGAAACGGGAGAAGCGTTAATTTTAAATAAAGTGCTGCTAAAACCAACCAAGGAGGTGGCTGAACCAACACAGCGAAAAACACTATTTCGGACAGTCTGTAAATCGCATGGAAATTGCTGTAAAGTGATAATAGACAGTGAGAGTACGGATAACTTGGTTGCCACTGAGATGGTGGAAAAACTGGGGTTGAAAAGGCTGAAGCACCCCACACCTTACAAGGTGTCATTGCTACAGAAATGCCACCAGCTGTTAGTTGATGAACAATGCGAGGTAGAGTTTCACATTGGCAAGTATCATGACACGGTGGTTTGTGATATTATGCCAATGGACGTGTGCCATATACTGCTTGGAAGACCATGGCAGTATGATCGGAAGGTGACGCACGATGGGAAGACCAATTGCTATAAATTTACGAAGGATGGGGTTAAACACACACTTGTACCCATCAAAGAAGAAGAAACAGCAGAATCAAGCGGAACAAAGGCACTGTTAATTGGAGGAAAATAGTTTGTGAAACAGGTAGAGGAAAATGAAGTTAATTTTGCAGTTGTGAGGAGGATGAAACCAGTGTTACTGAACTTGGAAAAATCAGAACTACCTAAGGAAATACAGGAGCTATTGGAAGAATTCCAAGAAATTGCGGCTGATGAGTTACCGGATAAGTTGCCTCCTAAAAGGAGTATTAGCCATCACATTGATTTTACACCAGGATCAAGCTTGCCAAATAAGGCAGCGTACAGGATGAGTCCGAAGGACAATGAAGAAGTACATAAACAAGTACAGGAGTTGTTGGATAAGGGAATAATCAGAGAAAGCCTGAGCCCCTGTGCAGTACCAACAGTACTAGCACCCAAGAAAGGTGGAGAATGGCGAATGTGTACCGATTCACGGGATATAAACAAAATCACAATTCGATACAGGTTTCCTTTGCCTAGAATGGACGACATGATGGACTGTCTTAGTGGGGAAGCTTATTTTATGAAAATAGATCTGAAGAGTGGATACCATCAGATCAGGATTAGAGAGGGAGACGAATGGAAAACAGCCTTCAAGACCAACGAAGGACTGTACGAATGGCTGGTCATGCCATTTGGATTGAGTAACTCTCCAAGTACTTTCATGAGACTGATGAATGAAATGTTAAAGGAATTTATCGGAAAATTTGTGATAGTCTATCTAGACGATATTTTAATTTTCAGCAGGACGAAAGGAGAACACCTTCAACATATTCGAAGGGTATTCGAAAAGCTACAGCAGAACAAGTTGCTGATAAATTTGAAGAAGTGCACTTTCTTGCAGAAGGAGCTGATATATCTGGGATTTGTAGTTGCGGAGAACGAGTTAAAGATGGACCCAGAAAAGATTTCAGCAATTATGAGTTGGCCGTCACCTAAAAGTTTGTTTGAGGTACGTAGCTTTCACGGTTTAGCAAGTTTTTATCGAAAATTTATTAAGAATTTCAGTGAGATCTGCACACCAATGCTAGAGACCATCAAAAAGGCCAGCCAACCTTTTTGTTGGACCAAGGCGGCAGAAGACAGTTTCCAACTTCTGAAGCGGAAAATAACGGAGAGGCCGATTTTGAGACTGCCCGATTTTAGTAAACCTTTTCAGGTTCGTTGCGATGCAAGTGGGACATCTATTGGCGCTGTGCTCAGTCAAGAGGATAGACTAGTGGCATTTTTTAGTGAAAAACTAAATGAGAGTCGGCAGAAGTATTCGTCATATGATAAAGAGTTCTATGCAGTAGTCCAAGCTTTAAAACATTGGAGACACTACCTACTAGGCAAAGAGTTCGTCTTGTTCTCTGATAATTCAGCATTACAATATGAAACGCAGCAGCACAAATTGAACCATAAGCATGCCAAGTGGGTCGAGTACTTACAGAGCTTTACTTTTGTGCTAAAACACATAAGTGGGCAAGCCAACAAAGTGGCGGATGCTTTAAGCAGAAGAGCCTTGCTCTTACAGGAAAGTGGCATACAGGTGATGGGATTTGAGTATTTGAAGGATTTGTAACATATGGACGCGGATTTCAAGGAAGCTTTTGAAGCATGCCAAAATCCTGTCTTAAGGAATACAAGCCCATGGCTAGATTTTAATTTACAGGAAGGATTATTATTTCGAGGTGGACAACTATGTATTCTGGATTGTTCAATGAGGGAAAATTTAGTAAAAGAGAAACACAGTGGCGGTTTAGCAGGATATTTTGGCTTCGATAAAATGTTGGAACAGCTAGGACATTTTTATTACTGGCCAAAGATGAACTGGGATGTACAGAGATATGTAACCAGATGCAAAGTCTGCCAACTGGCGAAAGGACACAGCCAGAATACTGGATTATACACACCCCTACCAGTTCCAAGTAGACCGTGGGATTCAGTCGGCATCAATTTTGTCCTAGGATTACCTAGAACGCAGCGGGGATATGATTCAGTGATGGTGGTGGTAGACAGGTTCTAAAAAATGGCTCACTTTATTCCTTGCCGGAAAACTAGTCACGCCACGAATGTGGCACACCTGTTTTTCACGGAAGTTGTTAGATTACATGGCTTACCGAGGACTATTATTTCAGACAGGGATGTGAAATTCACAGGACATTTTTGGCGCACCCCGTGGAAAAAGTTGGGCACGCAATTAAATTTCAGTTCTGCGTATCACCCGCAGACTGATGGACAAACAGAGGTGGTGAACAGGAGTTTGGGCAATTTATTACGAAGTTTTATAGGAGAAAATTAACGATTATGGGATCGAGCTCTTGCCTAGGCAGAATTCGCATATAACTATTTGCCCAATCGGAGCATCGGATTTAGCCCATTTCAGATTTTGTATGGAATGCATCCTCGAGGGGTACACGAACTACGAGATTTGGGACAGCTAGAACAGAGAAGTGCAGATGGGGAGGATTTTGCTGAAGCCATGAGTGAACTTCATGAAAAGGTTAAGTTGAGATTACAGGACAGCACGCAGAAATACAAACAGCACGCAGACAAAAAGCGACGAGAGGTACAGTTTGATGTTGGAGACGAAGTACTTGCGCAGCTACGCCGGGAGCGGTTTCCTAAGGGTACGTATAACAAGCTGAAATTTAAGAAAATCGGCCCATGCAAAATTTTGCGGAAATTTTCAGCGAATGCGTATGAAATTCAGTTGCCACCTGATATAGGTATATCACCTATGTTCAACGTGGCAGACCTGTTCCCCATATCATGTCCAGGCGGAAGATGATAGAATGGTACAGCCACAACGAGACACCCAGTTCGAGAGAAGTCTTTGGAAGAAACAGTTGCATTCGGTCCAGACCCATGAAATCGAAGGAATCCTCAGCACACAGGTAGCCAAGAAGACGCGCAGGAAGGAGTATCTACGTTACCTCATCAAGTGGAAGGACCATCCAATGGAGGACAACTCCTGGCTCGACGAGACACAGATTCGGAAGGCTGGCTACTCGGTGGAGGAGCTCATGGAACAGAGCCATGAGATCTCTCTTTTACTCTGGCAGCGTGATGCAGGAGCATCTGGTCAACAAGGTGAAGACCGAGAGAGGGCGAACACAGTTTCTGAAGAAGATTGGGAATGATAAATAGTTCATTGAATGGACAACAAGCCTGTCAAGTTCCTATGTTTTTTTTGTTGTTTTATTTCTTTCATGGTCAACTACAATATTAACTTTTGTTATTTTAAATTTCTGTTCATTTTATTTAAAATATTGTAACAGGTCTTAGTTAGACACGTTAAGAGTAGATTAGTGTCAATAGGTGATGTAAACAACGAACTCCTATGGTAGAAAGGAAGACAAAGTAAACAAATTGATAGTCAAGAAAATCATGCCTATAGTAACTGCAAAATAAACTGTAATAGAATAACTACCAGCAGTTATCAAACTGCCCAAAAATATTGTATAAAAAGACAAGCGAGATAACCCATAGGGGTTCAGCAGTGGAGCATTTGCATGAGAATAATAGATATACATTTTTTTCCTTCATTTAAGTGAGTGCACGAGCAAACAAACTGTTCAAATATACATATGTCCTCAGTAACAAAAATCCACATGTACAGTGTTGTATAATCATTTCATTTCAGTTAAATATAATAACAGTGTTTTACAGTATCCAAGAATCTATTAACTGGCCGAGACGAAAGTGAGCACAAGGCGGAAAGAACCAGCAAACACAGAGGGAAAACTAGACCGCAACAGCAACCGGGTAAGCCACCAGAACTAGCTGTAAACAAGTTTATATATCGCTGTATATTACATTGCATTTTCTACATAAAAAAATTACATAGACTGTACAACGAGGGTTCACCAAACCAAGTTATAAACGACCCATAAAAACCCTCCTACGTTACGGCTAAGGGTTTCAGTAAACCCAATACGCCCAGACTCAACAGATAAACCAACAGTTCACACAACAAGCGACTGCAAATGCGACTAAGACCAAGAATCATTGCAAGAAAATAAAACGAGAGTAGAGCTACCCGGGTGGAATCGATAGAAGCCCTTGTGAAGATAAGGGAACCGGCCACACCTGCAAGCAAAACATAAGGTGGAGGGTCAGGGTTTCTAACCAGCCAAAACTCCTGCACAAGAAAATGAAACGATGATGCTGTAAATATAAAACCCTGAGTATTGTTAAGGTGAAGTAACCATACTTTACACTGAGCCGGAACCAAAGGCCTACAGAACCCGAAACAGAGACCCTGTCCACAGAGGGGCTGCGAAACGTAAGTTCCAGCACAAATGGAGGAAAAAGAATGATAGCATGAAACAGAGACATACCTTGTCTACAGAGACGAGCGCCGGAGAAGAACCAAGCTGAAAGTCCATCGACCTGTGCATCTGTCAACTGAGCGGACCAGACATTATACATTACAGGCATTCACCACAAATTTGCTAAGAAGACCAAAACGGACAATATTCACAAGAGCAAACCCAGAAATGTTCTTACAGTCATAAAAACGAACCGAATGCACAATGGAGTCACAGTAACTCACCAACACAACCTAGAGTCGAATATACAGTCTCACAGTAATGACCAGGCATAGCTAAGCAACATTATCTCACCACAGGACCGACAGAAATTCAACAAGGTTTCACCACAGACAAAGACAACCCAGAGGCGGAGCCAAAACCATACAGAGCTCGCAGAGACCAAGTAACGAAGGTAAGAATGGCGGTAGAGGCGCGAACCAGGCAGTAAAAAGTGAATTAGGGTTTGTCAAATTCGAGGAGGGAAGGTGTCCTACGGAGAAACAATACCAGGTACCGTGGTTTGATTGTTAATTAAAACCAAAATCAATTTGCAATTACCATATATCCGAGCCAGTTTAATAGTGTAGGTCCACGTAAGTTGGGATAGCGCGGGACCACGTGGGCTGGCCCCATCAATAAATCTTAGTATTATATTTTTTTAGTAGTTGATTGTAATTATCTGGTTAACAAAAATTATTAAAACTTTGTTAAGATGATTTTTTTGCAATTTCTTAGATGTAATGAATTTTTAATGAACACAGATTTACCTTAAATGCAGATTTAACATGAGACGAGAAAGATTCAATTTCTTGAGAAGAATCCAATTTCTTCAGGTATAATTTTTTTATAAGTCTATTTTATTTAAATGTTTTGTATAGTTATTTTTTTTAAAGATAAACAAAATTTCAAGTTTGATGAGTTACCGGTATCACATCATACTGGATTGTAAATTGATATTTTCAAATCAATTAAATATATATGAAAAATAATTTTAATATATGAATCTAGATTGACCAATGCTTATGGTTAAATAAAAACAATCAGGGGAATGAAAAAAATATCTCTAAGTCTACCAAATCTGATGATTCTGACCACGTATTTTCTTTGCGATATATTTGAAAAGCTCTATTCAACAACTGGGCTGAGCATTCGTTTATATTATTTAAGATCTTGGCAGCACCCACCCACATTACAATTTGGATTTGGGTTACAGAGTAATGACTGCACCCACCCACATTATAAGAGGATAAATATTCATTAGCATTAATATTGCACCTGCTATACTTCATGAAGGATACTTCACCTACTATACATGAACGATTTTCAGTTCTTCACAATTTATGATTTATATATATATTAACGCTTATCATTTATATATATTAACGCGCATATATATAATTGGCTCATGCAATATGGATCGAAAGCAAATGATCGCAGAACTCAAGTGTAGTGTTAACACCCAGGTTGTTCTCTTTGACTCCTAAGAGAATACGGCCGAGGTAACCACTAACCAATCTTTGGGCTACAGCTTCTAGCCCAGCTGTAGTCAGAGAGGGCTCTCTCTATTAAGTTTGTCACTGCTTTCAGTGAGGGTTTTAGGCTAGTTATGAGATGAGTTTTTTGGTTGTTTTTGTGTGTTTGGTTGCGAGGATGCTTCTGATTTCTGTAAAGTATATCAGCAGGTAAGATTAATCCATTGGGCGATGGGGTCTAGAACTGTTTTCTCTTGAAATCTTGATTTCGGTGAGGAGGAAAGCTACAGGGCCTGTGTGCATTTCATGAAACAAACTGTAAATAGTGAGAATGAGGTGAATACAACTAACAATGAGCAATTAAGATTTCCTTACTTAAGCTGTATATCTATGAAAGGGACTTGTTATCTAGGAGCAATTACTTGAATTCCTAAAACAACAATACACAGTGATGATATGGTTATTAAAGGTAGCAGTTAAGAATTACGCTTTAAACACCTTATCAGAAGAAAACATATGAGATAGTTTAGATTGAGCTCAGGGTAGTCAATGACCATGTCCTGAGACTATTCTTTTTCCTTACTATCTAGCTTAACAAGAGCGTATAAGACATGAGGTACATATGGAATAACAGGAAACACAAGCGAAATAAAGAGTCATGAGGAAAACTTATTTGAACCATGTACTGCACAGGAATCTTGCCACTTTGAGCCACACACCATCAAGAGATCAAGAGACAAACATCTTTGAAGAAATCCCACTGCCTTTGTATAAAACTGTCTGAAGGATTAAAATATGAGAGATACAGAGAAGATATCAGGGGAATTTCTTACATCCGGAGTCCAACCCCTCTAAACAAACGCGAGGGGGAATATATAGAGTTTACATACAAAAATATCTCAGGAATGGAGTCATCTGAGAGGAAAATATCTCTTACACTTGTACAAAGAAAGTAGATGAGAAGTTATTACAAGTGTAAATGTTTCTTTAAAGCTATTAACTCCTGACAGGATAACCTTTTGACCTTTGAGTACTGTGGAGTTAACTGCGCGGCTTTTTCATAAATGAAGCATTGAAGTGCTTTGTTACTTCTGATTTTCTGTATCTTTCTTGGCCCTGCCACCTGTACTTG
Organism: Pinus taeda; assembly: GCA_000404065.3. NCBI lineage: Eukaryota > Viridiplantae > Streptophyta > Pinopsida > Pinales > Pinaceae > Pinus > Pinus taeda. The sequence continues at coordinate 710 of APFE031047669.1, read as the reverse complement.
CTGATGTTGCTGCTGATGCCGAGTACCGGTGCTGAGTTGGCTCAGTGCCTTTATGCTTGCTGTCGTGGCTTTGTCCACCTGTAGGTGCAATATGGACTGTATTGCTACAAAAAGGTTCTTTCCTGCTCAGCCTTGGTTCAAAAGTAGCTTTACCAAGTCCTTCCATGTATCTGGATGAGGAAGCTGGTGCTTCAAAATTGACCCTATGGTCTCATCAGCTTTTGTGTACTTATAAAAATCGGGAGGTTTATCAAATAAATGTGCTACCTCATTTTTAATAAAAAACAAATTATCTAGTTTATTAAAAAGAGCTTGTCCTGTTAATGGGCCTGCTGTAGATGACCCAAGAGCCTCAGCAATCTGCATGGCTGAAAAAGTGCTTAGTCTTTTGATGTACTTCTCATAAGAGAGAAGCTTTCCTGATTCTTCCAAACTGGGAAGCCCTTTGTCCTGCAGGGCTGTGAACCTATTCTGGAACTTAGTTAGATCTGCTTGCATATCATGTACCCTTCTGTCCAGTGTTTGAATCAGGTTCTTCATCGTTGTGGTTCTTTTGATTATGGAAATGGTTTCAGTTCTATTAGCAATTCCCATTTTGATCAGCTGAGAACCATTCCTATAATTCAAGACTTCTATCATCTTTGGGGCAAGGTCTGCCATATTGCCTAGGTCGTTTCTTGCTCTGTATAGTTCTTTCTTTGCCTTGCCAA
>APFE031047665.1:0-48955 GCA_000404065.3 Pinus taeda | reverse complement strand
CTTCACTATGCCCTTTGAATTCCTTCAAAATAAATTTTCAAACCAAGCTTAAGCAAACATTTAAAAAAATATACACACCTTTTTTCACTTTGTAGGAGCTCGATATTGCTTCTGATATATCTCTGTAATTTCAGATCATCCAGTTCTAAAATTGCAACCTGCTGTAGCCCTCTGTGTCCTCTTTCCAATGCCATTAGTCTGATCCCAATTGGATTCTCCAATGAAGAGTTATGCCAAATCTCCCACAGTGACCTGATTATAGACTAACTCAGTAGAGCGAACTTGTATGACGTGCCACGTGTCCCTGTTTTGACCTCTGGCTCTGAAAAAAATATACAAGAAACTATAGTCCGTCCTCTTTCTGTACCTTCTGATGAAATTTCAATCTGATGCTCAGAGAGAAAGTTATAACGATTTTCCCCCAGTCACCTGTTTTGAATGTAATTTAGGATTCTGCAAAGGGACCAACTTCCTCAGTTCATATCTCCGAAAATATAGTGCAAAAATATCTAAAATTAGGACCTAAGATTCAGTGCGATGTCTTCTCAATTGGGTTTTTTTGTTATCTTCTGAAACATCGCAGAAAAAAAAGTTATAGCGAAAATTCCACGATGACCTGTTTGGAGCAGCAAAACCCTAGAATCCAAAGCTTTGATACCAAATGTTATGAAACCAGCTCAAGAAAGATAGAAAAATAGATCAACGCCTTAGAATTCAGCCTCTTCGAGGGGGAACCTCCTTTACATTACATTAAATGAACAATTCTTCGATGATTCAAATGATAAAAACCTCCTTTCTATATATAGGAGTCTAAGGAGTCACAATATAACCCAGCCGACCTAACAATAATAATATAAAGCCACAAAAATAACAATAGAGGGATTCTATGGGGCACAGTAATAACAATATGGGGACAATAGGGGTACAACTACAATAGTAATGGGGTAATCACTAGTATTATAGGGACCCAACATTCCATCTCTATGACAACTTCAAATGATTGTCTTCTCTCATTAAGTAACTCATCCATCGACTCTTTCTGCTGTAAGCAGTCAAATTCTTCAACCTCCGAGAAATTTTCTTTGTCACCTTTTACTTCAAAATCCTCACCCTTCTTGAAGACATCTTCACAAAGTTACTTTTCTCCTGCAATACTTGCAATCATACACAAACTATCAGTTTTAAAAACATAATACCTTGTGGTCTCACTTGATGCTTCAGTCATCATATATCCCTGCTGTCTTGAATTCCCATAATAATTCATAAGATATTCCATACATCTCCAGTCTTCATCTTTACCCAGAACTTCACCCTGTTTTGCTTCACAAATGGAAACTTCTATTTCCAACTCAGCTTCTTTGAGTTTTTCCACCAACCACTTCACTTGCTTCTGTTGTAGCCTTCTCTGTAACTCATACCACTTCACTGCTTTTTTCCTCAAGACCCAACCTTGTCTTTGGTTTTCTTCTAGTATCATCCTTAATACATTGAGTTATTCTTTTAACTCTGCAATCTTCTTGTCACGCTCGTCTTGACTCATTCTCTTGCCATTTGCCTTGGCATCCTCCTTCTTCACTTTTCTTCTACTATGGTCTTCCTCAGAACCTCTGTTATCTATGTTATGATTATCAGTAGTCATCTTCTTCTCTATCTTCATGAGTTTCTCACTTACTTACTATGAGCTGCATTAAAGCCTCTGCAACAACAAGTCCTCCTTGCTGCCACCTCACCAAGCTTTCCTCTGTACCTGGTCGTTTGGCAAGCACTTGGTTCTCTATTCTCTCGAACCTCTTTGAGCACTTCTCTCTTCTCCTTCTAGGCTTCAACTCATCTGCACCTTTTAATAACACAACTGTCCTCTTATACTTCAATCATAATGAAATACTAGGTTCTGACCACCTCTTCTTCCACTTAAAAACTCTTACCAGCTTTCTTCATCCCTTAGCAATTCTACCCACATCCTCTTGTGGAATTTCCTTTATGTTCTTCCTGTGAGCTTCAACAATACCTCTGTAGTAACAAGTCTCCTTCTTGCTACATATGCCTCACAAAGCTTCTCTCCTCTAAGCTCAGTCTTTTGGCATCTCTCTGATTCTCTCCTTTGGAGCCATTGAACATTCCTTGCTCTAGGTTGTTGCAATCTTCTCACTTGCTATCTTCAAGATCTCTGCATGATCTTGTTCTACCATTCACCTGCACTTTGAATGGATTGTTCTCTGTTTCCTTTGCATCTACAAATTTTGCTACACTTTATCTCTGTGTGCCTACTGTTTGTCAAATTTAAAATCTGATTTCCTCTTGCCTGTATACATACCTTCAAAACATAACTCTGTTCTAAGTTATTTCAAAGAATTCTTACACACAGAATTTCCTTGTTCTGCTCTGATACCAATAGACGCCAGCCTAAGCTGCATATACCCCAATGATGCAACCTAAGCTGCATATACCCACAATATGCAAATTAAATTGCATGTCATACTATGTGTGTCCTAGGAATTCTCAAAATTCCATACTTAGAGAAAATTCTCTTAAATCAAGGTTTAACTGGTGGAAATATAACATCTGATGAAAACCCACTTTATCAAAGTTTAAGTCCTTAGGCAGAAATAGTTCGTCTAACTATCCCAAGTTTAAACTTCATAAACCTTTAAGCGGAACCTTACACAACCCTTCATAAACTTTGGTTAATTCTTAACTTAACCCGAAATACACTAATCCCACTTATTTTTATTATAATTCTCGTATAATAGAAATATCTCATAAACACACTTAAACCTTACCTTTCCACCATTCTTCAACCTTTTGGACATATTTCGATGCTCTCCCTAGTGCGTTAAATCTCCGTCGCCAATCTCATTCCTTGATCTAACGGTTATCGCGTCACCCGATCATTAACTATCCCCGACGATCTCCACCATTGATTTGCTCCACGCAATCCAATGGTTGTCGCGTCACCTGATCACCAACCACCTTGGTTGATCTCCACCGTTGATCAATCCCACTTGATCCAATGGCTATCGCGCAATCTCGTGCAGATACTTGCAATAGCGATATAAAATCGAGAGCATGTGAGAAAAGTGGTTTTCTCTCTCCATCGTTTGCTACGTGTCAGCCACTAAAGGTAATCGCGTGAAATTTTCAAAGACCGCTTACCACCTTTAGGGTATGCGAGATACCACTTCCTGTCTTTGGAAACTGCCCATGTGCTTAATACGAAACTTAAATAAACTCGATTTAATCAAGGGTTAGCACTTCGTCTCTGTCGTTCATCTTCTTCACTTTATTTCATGCGACTTAATCTTAGTATTCTATCGCACACCAACTTGTCTGTTGATCTGACGGATCCAACGGTTCCTGTGCACCATTACGTTCTTTTGGTTCTTACTGTATAATCGTCCATTCAGCTTTCTGCCTGTGTATTTGTCTTCACCTCATGATATTCACTTGTTCTGATCTCGATCTCTGCTAGCGCCTTTATGCTTCCTTCACCTTCGTTGTAACATTAAAGGCTTCCTCCAATACGGTTTGTGTGTAAAACCATAACACTCCTCCCTGCACTTCTTCTTTGATTTTGCACACTTGCAACCTATGTTACGCAGAATTATTCAAGTTCACACACAGCTTATAATTCAAATACACATCACACAAACTTAGAATCGAGTTATCTGTATTAATAAACAACCATTTACACAAGAATTCCTTCCTCAGTCTGATTTTCAATATCAGTGGACTTTCCTTTCCTTCCCGTAGGCCTAAATGAATGACTCTCTACCTCCTACTATGCCTTTTAGGCTTACATTTATACAAAAGGTTCTGTTTAACCAATTATGGTTCAGATCCCTAATCTGCTGAACTAAATCCTGAATATCCTCTAAGTCCACTTTTAACTCCACTTATACCTAAGAATCCTCTCTAGTTCCACGAATCATGACACCACTTTCTAGTCTAAGACTTATAATTGATTTCCAACTCTTTCGTCATCACTCATCATCACTCATGTTCTCCTACATTTGAGAGAATTTACAAATATCCTCACAATATCTAATTAATTCCTATTCTAATCACTCAAAACATTAATAATTACATACATAGGAATCCAACTTCCTTGAAAACACAAGACCCCTTAAGTTAACTAGAACATAATGAAATTGCTGAGCTGTATGCTCCTGCATTAGACTCCCAAGGTTAAAATAATCATGATCTCCTAATCATGTGCTTCCGACCTTTGTCTTCTTGGATCCCATACTGTGTTCTGTAATTTGTCTTTGGTTGTTGTTGTTGTTTGTTGTTGTTCTCCAGGTTTCCACACTTTATGTTGCTTTGCCCCGCTAGCTATGCTTTCACAGTCTATTGTTGTCTTTATATTTCTACTGCTCCTTGGCCTTCTTACTGTTGTTTTCTTCTGAGGCACCTTCATCATCAATCTAATTATTCTTGCAATCTCTATGTCCAATTTATCTTTTGACTGATAATTACTTTGCCATTTGTTGTTGTACTCTGTCCACTCATCTTCAAACTGTTGTTTGATGTCTTCACTTTGAAGTTGTTGGATCCTTACTACCACCCTTTCATCCTTACCCTCTTGTTGATCAGTCCAAACAACCTCTGTTCAATATCTGTAAATTTACTTTCAAAAAGTAAATTTTCCTCCAATTTCCTTTGTACTTGATTCCCCTCAAATACATCATTACGCTGTTCATTGATTCCAATGTATTTTCTTGGCTCTTCTTTGATAGCCATCATTAATTGTCCTTCACTTCCTCGACTGATTCTGACAATCATTTTAACTTCTTCAAGCATGGTATCTTCATGCTTTTCTTTTTCCTCATCAGAATGTCTGATCTAGCAACTTCTAGTCTTCTTCGGTTCTAAAACTGACTCTTCAACTTGAAACATGTTTGTCTCATTTTCATCAAATCCTGTAATCATAAAACAATTATCAGAATTAAAAGTATAAGGCCTCATTACCTTTTCTTTCTGTGGCAACACCTCAGTATGATGCTCTGAGTTTTCCTTTAATTCCTTTGTCAACGCATCAGTATGTTGATTTAAAATCTCCTTCATATCATCTGTTCCAATGATATCTCCCTACTCTAGTTCACAATAATGATCTCCTCCTTCTGTAATGTCAATTTGCTGAACTTTTATTACCATTCTCTTTTCCTTATGATTATCATTCATGACAATTTATTTGTCTTCCTTTTTAAGTAATTTATCCTAAGTATACATCCTTTGCTTTTCCAACTCCCTCCTTTGAAAGTCTAATGTTCTATACAACTCAATAATTTCAATTGGAGTAGAATTTGGAAATTTCACACAATTTTCCATACCTTCCTTTGTTATTGACAAATCATCAGATGTCCTTTCTCCCTTTACTAAATCTTTTGCATAGTCTTCTTCTTTCTTAACATCTTTCAGTAGATGTCCTTCTTCTTCAATACATTTTTTGTCTCTCTGTCCCTTCTTCAAGAGCTATCCTTGCCCCATCATCTGCATTAATATTCTCCTTCATTTTTTCTTCATCAATAACATTAATCAAATTCATTAGATTACCTCTTTGAGACAATATTCCTTCATTCTTCATCAGAATAAGATCCTGATCTTCCATCTCTATGACAGCTTCAAATGACTGTCTTCTCTCATTAAGTAACTCATCCATCAACTCTTTCTACTGTAACCAGTCAAATTCTTCATCCTCTGAGAAATTTTCTTTGTCACCTTTTACTTCAAGATCTTCATCCATCCTAAAGACATCTTCACAAATTCGCTTTTCTCCTGCAGTCATACACAAACTATCAGTTTTAAAAACATAAGACCTTGTGGTCTCACTTGATGCTTCAGTCATCATATATCCTTGTTGTCTTGAATTCTCATAATAATTCGTAAGATCTTCCACAGATCTCTAGTCTTCATCTTTACGCAGAACTTCACCCTGTTTTGCTTCACAAATGGAAACTTCCATTTCCAACTCAGCTTCTTTGAGTTTTTCGACCAGCCACTTCACTTGCTTCTGTTGTAGCCTTCTCTGTAACTTAGACCCCTTCATTGCTTTTTTCCTCAAGACCCAACCTTGTCTTTGGTTTTCTTCTAGTATCATCCTTAATACATTGAGTTGTTATTTTAACTCTGTAATATCCTTGTCATGCTCCTCTTGACTCATTCTCTTTCCATTTGCCTTGGCATCCTCCTTCTTCACTTTTCTTCTGCTGTGGTTTTCCTCAGAACCTCTGTTATCTCCGTTATTACTATCAGTAGTCATCTTCTTCTCTATCTTCATGAGTTCCTCACTCACTTACTATGAGCTGCATTAAAGCTTCTGCAACAACAAGTCCTCCCTACTGCCACTTACCTCACCAAGATTTCCTCTGTACCTAGTCTTTTGGCAAGCACTTCGTTCTCTATTCTCTCGAACCTCTTTGAGCACTTCTCTCTGCTCCTAGGCTTCAACTCATCTACACCTTTTAAGAACACAAATGTCCTCCTGTACTTCAATCATAATGAAATATTAGGTTCTGACCACCTCTTCTTTCACTCAGAAACTCTTACCAGCTTTATTCATCCCTTAGCAATTCTACCCACATCCTCTTGTGGAATTGCCTTTATGATCTTCTTGTGAGATGCAACAATACCTCTGCAGTAACAAGTCTCCTTCTTGCTACATATGCCTCACTAAGCTTCTCTCCTCTGAGCTCAATCTTTTGGCATCTCTCTGGCTCTCTCCTCTAGAACGAATTGAGAATTCCTTGCTCTAAGTTGCTGCAATCTTCTCACCTGCTATCTTCAGGACCTTTGCATGATCTTGTTCTACCGTTCACCTGCACTTTGAATGGATTGTTCTTTGCTTCCTTTGCATCTGCAAATTATGCTACACTTTATCTCTATGTGCCTATTGTTTGTCAGATTTAAAATTTGATTTCCTCTTGCCTGTATACATACCTTCAAAACATAACTATGTTCTAAGTTTTCTCAAAGAATTCTTACACACATAATTTCCTTGTTCTGCTCTGATACCAAATGACGCCAGCCTAAGCTGCATATACCCCAATGATGCAACCTAAGCCGCATATACCCATAGTATGCGAATTAATTTTCATGTCACACTATGTGAGTCCCAGGAATTCTCAAAATTCCATACTTAGAGAAAATTCTCTTAAATCAAGTTTTAACTAGCGGAAATATAACATCTAATGAAAACCCACTTTATCAAAGTTTAAGTCCTTAAGCGGAAATATTTCATCTAAGTATCCCAAGTTTAGACTTTCATAAACCTTTAAGTGGAACCTTACACAACCATTTATAAACTTTGATTAATTCTTAACTTAACCCGAAATACATTAATCCCGCTTATTCCTATTATAATTCTCGTATAATAGAAATATCTCATAAACACACTTAAACCTTACCTTTCCGCCATTCTTCAACCTTTTGTACATATTTTGATGCTCTCCCTAGTGCGTTAAATCTCTGCCATCGATCTCATTCCTTGATCCGACGGTTATTGCGTCACCTACTCATTAACTATCCCAGATGATCTCCACCGTTGATCTACTCCACCCAATCCAACGGTTGTCGCGTCACCCGATCACCAACCAGCTTGGCTGATCTCCACCATTGATCAATCCCGCTTGATCCAACGGCTATCATGCAATCTCGCGTAGATATTTGCACGAGCGATATAAAATCGAGAGCACACGAGAAAAGTGGTTTTCTATCTCCATCGTTTGCTACGTGTCAGTCGCTAAAGGTAATCACGTGAAATTTTGAAAGACCGCTTACCACCTTTAGGGCGCGCGAGATACCACTTCCCATCTTTGGAAATTGCCCACATGCTTAATACGAAACTTAAAGAAACTCAGTTTAATAAAGGGTTAGCACTTCATCTCCGTTGTTCATCTTCTTCACTTCATTTCGCACAACTTAATCTTAGGTTTCTATCGCACACCAACTAGTCTATTGATCTGACAGATCCAACGGTTCCTGTGCACCGTTACGTTCTTTTGGTTCTTACTATATAATCGCGCATTCGGCTTTCTGCCTGTGTGTTTGTCTTCGCCTCATGATCTTCACTTGTTCTAATCTCGATCTCTGCTTGTGCCTTTGTGCTTCCTTCACCTTCGCTATAACATTAAAGGCTTCCTCCAATATTGTCTGTGTTTAAAACCATAACACTCCTCCCTACACTTCTTCTCTGATTCTACACACCTGCAACCTATGTTATGCAGAATTATTCAAGTTCACACACAACTTACAATTCAAATACACATCACACAAACTCAAAATCGATATTTTTGTATTAATAAACAACCATTTACGTAGGAATTTCTTCCTCGGCTTGATTTTCAATATCAGTGGCCTTTCATTTCCTGCCCGTAGGCCTAAATGACTGTCTCTCTGACTCCTGGCTAACTGATTCTCTACCTCCTACTATGCCTTTTAGGCTTACATTTATACAAAAGGTTTTGTTTAACCAATTCTGGTTTAGATCCTTAATATGCTAAATTAAATCCTGAATATCCTCTAAGTCCACTTTTAACACCACTTGTCCCTAAGAATCCTCTCTAGTTCCACGAATTATGACACCACTTTATATTCTAAGACTTATAATTGATTTCCAACTCTTTCGTCATCACTTATCATCACTCATGTTCTCCTACATTCAAGAGCATTTAAAAATATCCTCACAATATCTAATTAATTCTCATTCTAATCACTCAAAACATTAATAATTACATACATAGGAATCCAAATTCCTTGAAAACACAAGACCCCTTAAGTTAACTAGAACATAATGAAATTGTTGCGCTGTATGCTCCTACATCAATACTCATCAGCGTTAACATTTATATTTTCTAGTTTAGTTTAACGTAGTTGGTTTTTCTGTTTTAATGTTACATTACATAGTGGTTACCAGGAGTAACGTTTTGTTGTTTCATGTAGGTTGCAAAGAAAAAACTATTAATGCTCCAATGCTTTGAGAAACAGATGGGATTGACATCCCTTATTTGAAGGACCATTTGCTATTGATTTCGATGAGTAGCAAATCAAATACATATTTCTATGATAAATATGGTCTGGTGTTTACCTACTCAAGTCTCTGCAAATTTTCATTAGTGTCTTAACATTGAGCCCTGAATTGAGTCTCTTTGCATTAAACCATGCATAATGCCCTTTAAAACTCAATCTTATCCAATGAACAAGTAACCTACAATTCGTATGATATATTAAAATAAAATAAAATAAAAATTAATAGAAAACAATAAGTTTATTCAAAAACAGGTTAGAGTATATATTTATTATTTTTTATTTATATCAAATTTTTAATAGGTGAATTTATTATAAAATTGTTAAATTATAATTTTAATTATTAAATTTTATTTAAAAAAATGAATTTGACAATCTAGATTTAAAATTAAGTAGTTTGGGGCTAACGAGGTGTAGAATAGACAATGAGGAGGTGTGTTGTTAAGGCACTCTGTGATGAGAAGGTCACCAGTTTGAAATTTTGTGGCAAAATATCTATCCATGTTAAGGGTTGGTGTAGCCTAGGTCAAGTGCAATCCTCGGGTGATTTTGATGGTTTAGATGCCCCTGAATCATGGTTTCTCAAAACCAAGGTTAAGCGCCCCTGAATCATGGTTTCTCAAAACCAAAGGTTAAGCGTGCAATCATCTCAAGGCTAACATAATTTAGCAAACAAAAGAAATTAATAAAGTAGCTTGGGATTGTGACCTAATTATATTCTTTTTCGCATACTTGATTCACATTAAATATTATTAATAGACTCTTGATAGAAGTTTATGATTAAACAATTTTTTGGAGACTTGTTTGGGAATTAGTTATTAGTCCCTGCCAAGGCAAGAGTCTAGCAATCAATTTTCATTTTTATTGTTATTAGTTTAGCTATGATGTATCATAAACCTAATGTTAAACCATATAAACAAATATTGTATTTATTATTACAATTTAAAAAATTAATTTGTAAGCAGTTGATCGGACAAAAAGATTGATGTCTAATTTCAGCCTTAATGCCATGTGTCCATTTTGCAACAGTGTCACCAATAAAATCTCTTCCATAACAATGAGAGGGCATCATTCACGGATGTTGTCTTCCCTACTAACTACATTTACAAACTAGGTGGGTAACTGCTTCAAATTTTCTATATATTATCTTCCATACTAGTTGCAACCAACCATCTTAGTAAAGATACGTGGACGAACAATTCACACAACTCCAATAACTGAAACACTATATTGTGCCTATGTTGCTTGTAGTTGCAACTCTAGCTTCAGGCTCTTTATTTTTACTGTAATAATATTTTTGAAGGAAATCCTCTTACAAAACTTGCACAAGTGAATATGTTTAAATTAACATTGCTACACTCCAATTTCTGATTTTAATATATAGGACTTGTAGTGCGCTCCAATGGAGGATTATATTAATTTGTTTTATAGTTGTAGGTGTTTGTGGTGGCCTTTCACAAGTGTTAGTTGAAATCCTCATCGGGCTTTGAAAATTTTGAAGGAACCATTGCTCAAGATGGAACTTTGATGCAGGAGCATCTAACTGATGGGTCATCATGACAGAAGGGTGTTTGGTCTCTGACAGGACTGAGAAGGAAATTGATTAGTGAACACTGGAGTTATTTATTTTTATTTTATGTTGTGTTGTTTTAATTTGGTAAAAGACAGTTTAGGAAGGTAGAGGATTAATTAGTCAAACTGTTGCAAATAATTAATTTTATTTTCATGTCAACTTTTACAAGATTGTAACATAGGACAATAAACAATTTTTGGAACTAAAAAAAAAAAAGTGTAACCAATAGCAGTTAGGAGAAAACAGTTCCAGACAATTATTGGAAAGGAACAGAAAGCAATTGTAAGAGGTTCGACATTTTGAAGAGGAAGAAAAATCTAATAAAATATCTCTGAGCACACAGATTATTTTCCATTATCCTATAAATGTCTATCTATTTATCATTCTGTTAAATTGCCAGAAACAGTGAAAGCACTTTCTTTGTTTTATTTCACAAGCATGTACACACATATGTGTTTCTATTGTATTGATTTAAGCAGGCCTACAAATCAAAACAAGCTTGCAGACATAATTAAAGAATACGTTGCAAAAACAAGGGCATACAATCCCTCAATTTATCAATCAAAAGAGCGCAGAGGAATCCTAGACGTGTATACATAATTCAAGCAGCAAAGGTAGAGACAAGATGCAAGTATTTCTGGACAGTAAGGACAGACAAATCATACAGGTACTTTTGAAGAATAAACCCTCTTGTTCCATTTATAAAATAAGAACAAGAATCTCTATTTGAATATATACAGTCACAAAACCTCATTTAAAAATGTACACAGTCCATACAATAACGTTGTACAAGGTTCGAAGGGTAACATAGCATACAGGTTTAGAAACCTTAACTGTAAACCAAACCCTACAGCAACTATCCACAAGAGAACAGAGCAAGTCTAACAGCCTACACATACATACTAACGACAGTCTCAAGTCATTACAACCAACTACTGTAATCCTAGCCTACAAAGAACGGAATACAAGTAGCACGAATAATAAGGAACGACCCTACCTGAGTCTAGCCAGTGCACTGAGAAGCAGGAAACAAAACCCTCTAGGATGAGCATACCTGCAATGATAAACATCAATCGAATTTTGTGAGCACACTGTGGCAGATAAAGAAGAGACCGAAAGGAAATAGCGAGACCAGAGGTTCGAGTTTACCTTACAGAGACAGGATGCTTACATTGCAGTCACCTAGGGTCACTTTTCTCATGAAGGAGCAAGTGCGTCAATTAAATAGTGTGAAAAGAAGAGAGAACTGATAGCAGAGAACAAAATCTTACCTTAACATTGTAGAAGAAGCCGAAGCCAAGACCCTGCGACTGCAACCTGTCCACAAAACAGCGGAATGTGACCTGAGGACTCAACGAACAGTCGCATAGAAGGATTCAAGACCAAAAGGAGTCGCACAGTCCAGCAAAATAACCAGTATCAACTTGTACACAGAGAAATTCCAGATTCCAACAAGCTAACTATAATCCATAATTCGACATAAAGATTAAGCGCCAGATAGAGAAACAAATGACGGAATAACTAGGTTCAAAACAAGAGTTCATTACTAGACGAAGAAGCCAACAAGTTTCCAGGTCAAGAGCCGAACTAGAGTACTAGAGACAGCATAATATTACACATAGAAAACTGTGCAGCATAACCATATTGCAGAGCCCTCATACCTCAACAGTTCACAAGCAAAATGACCGAGAGATATGGTTTGAGACCCTCATACCAAAGCGGGAGTGACAATTCCAAGGAGTGGACACTTGTCCATATCCATTAGCGCGGGTACAAATCATAAGTGTGGACCCAAAATCAAATCTAAAATCATTGCAATCAACCACCAAATGAAACAATATCATATGTAATCCAACTTCCCATCATTAAATTCATTTATAATCATATCATTAACATTGATAAGTGTGACAAGGGTGGGCTAGACCCATCAAACTTCTATGGTTCTTCACATAGACCAGTTCAAGTAACCTTCCAAGCGATTGCTAGAAAGTCCCATTGCTCGTGGCTTCATTTAATTTGAAGTGAAAATTGATTATTGGTTGAATTCATTCATTCGTTTGTGGACTAATGGTTTACATTATTGTGGTTCTTCTTTCCATAATTAATTTTGTTGGTGTACATGCACATTAGTTATCTTTAGATAAATTTAGTGCTTGCATGTGGTGTGCACTTAGCTTTAGTTAGCATTAGTTAACTCTAGTGCTTGCATGTGGTGTGTACTTAACTTTACTTAACGTTAGTTAAATCTAGTGCTTGCATGTGGTGTACGTTCACATTAACATAACACAAAAACACACTTATCTTTAGTTAGGCTAAGTGCTTCCATATAGTTAAGCTCAACTTAGTTGCTTTATGTATTGATTCTCTCATCAATATTGATATATCGAATTCATTCTCTTTTTCAATTTTACTTTCTCGCTTCTTTCAAGTTTATGCAATTATTCTTTAGCTAGATCATTATTTGTGCTCTAATAATTTCACAGGGTATTAGAGCTTCAAGGACCTATATAAGTTGCATGACCTATTTTTTGGCAGGTTTGAATATCAAATAATTAGAAATTGCACGAATATTTGATCTGTGGATTAGAATATTAGAGAATTGTCACAATTGCTACTACAACCGTAAGGTGAAAGAATGGAGTTCTCATCTTCAACTATTCTCACTTCATATACCTACTTGTAATGGAAGACAAATATTTTGCTTCATCTCAGAGGCATATGCTTGTATTAGATCGTTATGGATATGGACACTGAACCCAATTCTTCCATTTAAAAATCCAAATACTTCAACAGGATGGACGAAGCTTTTGGTCTTCTAATGTTGATCATATCTCCAACATTGTGTTTCCATGTGGACACATGCAACACTCTAAATCAAGTCCAAACAACATTGGAGAATTTATTTGGAAAGAAGAACGAGATACGAGCTCATATTCTCAAAATTCAGCTAAATTCCTTAGATCCAAACAACGTTGAGGACATTCAAGATTTCTCTACGAAATTCAAATCTTTGCTTCTTCAATTACAAGATTGTGGGATTGATAAATCCAAACTAGAAAGTCAATTGATCATTTCTATTTTGTCTAAATTACGTCCTAAATATGTTGCTTTTGTTTCTACATTTCATATAGTTAGACTTGTAACTGGAGATAAATGGAAAATGTCCAAACTTGATGCATTTGTTGAGTCTCTCATTCATGAGTAGGATAATCTCATTAAGATGAGTTCATTAAATTCTTCAAATGTACATGCTCTCACCATGCATGAAAAATGAATGTCCAACTCGAAACCAAATCAACAATCCGAAGGCAAAGAAAAGACAAGAGATCCAAATCTAAGAAATGGAGGAAATCCAAAAGCTCCAGATGAGACTTTTAGCTCCAAGGGTAAGAAGGGAAGAAATGAAACTCCTTGTTTCCTTATTGTAATAGGGGCTATCATCCTGAATCCTCTTGCATGTAGAAGATTATTGATCTGATGGAAAAGACTCTTTAGCAAAATACTCTTGGTCATCACATTCCATAAAGTGCCAAGAATAAGACGAAATAAAAACCATCAGAAACATGGGGTAATGGTCATGCTTTGATTTCCCTTCATTCTACGCCACAATAATGAATCATTGGTTGAGGAACTTCACATCATATGGGTTCTTCAAAATAATATTTTTCTTCTCTATGAGCATACTTGGGACCTCCTATTCTCATGGGAGACAATTCTGCAGTTGAAGCAACTGGACAAGGAAAAGTACAGTTCAAGATGGAAGTTTTGAAAATGTCTTGCATATTCCAAGGATTTATGTGAATCTTCTTTTAGTGTATCACATGACACACAACGGAACCAGAAGGAAAGTGGAATTTAACCTAGACTTCATGGGCATTTATGATATGCAAACCAGCTCGAAGATTTCATCTAACAACGTAAATAATCAATCTCGTCTGTATACCTTTTTTGATTTTGTTCTTCACTTAGATTCTATTGTTCTACATACACATGCAAATGAAGAAAGTAGGATTCGTCACGAGAGATATATGTATCAACTTAGCAAACAAGGGATGGTTAAAGGTTTGTTAACCATTGAATTTTCAAAAGTTGTTTGTAATGGATATGCTCTTAGAAAGCATCCACAAGACAAGTTCGAGAAAGAACATGCATGGAGAGCCTCTCTTCATCTTTGGAGCTTGTACACAGTGATCTCATGGGTCCATTTCCAGTTCCTTCAATGAGAAAATAAGGATATGTGTTTTCATCCATAGATGATTATATGAGATTCACTTAGGTATAATTCCCGAAACTCAAATATGAAAATTTTCAGCATCTAAAGTTTTTCAAAACAAATGTGGAAAACCAGTCTAAAAAATGCATCAAGATCCTCCACACAAATAATGGTAAGGAATATGTCAACAAAGATATCCATAATATTTGTAATGAAGTAGACATATAGTTGCACAGTACAGTTCCTTACACTCCGCAACAAAATGGGGTGGCTGAGAGGAAGACCATAACTTTGAAAGAGATGGTCAATTGCATATTGCATGCAAGATCTCTTTCATCAAATTTATGGGTTGAAGCTATCATTTTTGCTTCATACATCCATGATATATCTCCTCATAAATTTGTCATTGGAAAAACACCTTTTGAGTCTTGGACTAACATGTAACCTGAAGTCCATCATTTCCATATTTTCAAATCTTGAGCATGAGCCTGCATTCCTACAAAGAAGAGAAAGGCTTTGGAGCCTCAGAGTAGGGAATGCATGTTTGTTGGATATTCTAATGAATTCAAAGGGTACAAATTGCTTCATATCAACAAAGAATACCTCTTTATTGAAAGGAGGGTAAATTTTGAAGAATATGCTTTGCATGCACCACCAGATTAACTTTTTACAAATTTGTCATCACCACCAATTGATGAGTATGCAAATGATACTTCAGATTAGAATTTTGATCTAGATGAGACTTTTCCTACAACACCTATTGGACCACTAGTTGTTAAACATCAAGATAAGACTTCTTCAAACAGTCTGGAAGATTCTCGACTACCTTCAACACGAAAATGGTGCAACATGAGTGAGCTCTTAGATGATCCTAGCACTAGACCTCAGTTTGAGGAAGCTCCACAATCACTCTTAGTTATGGAGCCATGCATGCCCATGCACACTTATATGATGCATGCCTCTAATCCACAAACTTATACAAAAACAACTCGACATCCTGAATGGTAAGCAACTATGTATGAGGAATACAGCTTCCTCATTGAGAACCAGACTTGGGACCTAGTTCTGTTGCCTTCCAATTGTAAACTTGTTAGGTGCAAGTGGGTTTACCTGGCCAAGAAAGCAGCAAATGACCAAGTTAGTTGATCCAAGAGGATCCTCGAGGATTGATCCAAGTGGATCTTCATAAAAGTACCAATGGCATGGTAAAAGGCTCAAAACTCAAAGTGGTAGAATCTAGGCAAACTTAACATTGGATCGAAGTGCTCGTCATCCTAATTCCAATGGTGCAAACGAAACTCAAATCTGAATTCGTATGAAGAAGTTACAGCAAGTCAAAATTCAAAGTTTGATTTGTCCAGGTGGCAGGAAGAGATGACATAGAAAAAGTCTCAGCGAATGGGGAAACACTAAGTGCTAGGCTTCCATTGGTCTCGCATATTGCATATAGGAGCAAGAGGAAGAAGCGGCTTAAGGAGAATCGGCCCAAGTAGGATCTCGACTGCGATTGCGATATCGCATATCGCAGGTCGGAGGAGGAACAAATATTCAAGAATCAGTCCTCGATGAAGCTTGGTTGTGATGCGATAAAATCACCATCGCGAATCGCAGCGGGAGCATGGAGTATCACCCCAGTCGCTGTTGATTGCGATTTGCGATGGGGGGATTTCGGACCCGATATTTTTGTACATTGTATTTTATAACTCTGGCGTGTCCGCTGCTATCCCAGTATATGGACTTTGATATCCGCTGAGGGAAGTGTCGATTGTGATTTGCGATGAGTCCTGCCGGATAAGATATTTTTTTATGATGTGTTTTATAACCCAGTGGGTCTGTTGCATCGCATAACGCCTATTATATGGGTTTGGTCCATCACCGATTGGAAACGTCGATGGGTTATCAACATCGATAAAGCCGTTGAGGCAAGGTAAAAGCTCGGTCAAAATAGTTAAAGAGTTTTGCCAAGTTTGTAAGGGCATCATTTCCATGTTTTATTCAAGCTAGAGAATCTTTGTTGGGGTAATGCCCACCTGCTAACTTCATTGTTGGTTGGAAATTACATAGGTTTTGAGGGATTGCCACCATGCTTATAAAAGACCCTTTTGTGTCAGAAGAAGGCAGAGAGGGCTGGCCAATTAATTCAAAATCTATTGTGCAACAGACCCTAACCCTGGTAGTACGCTGGGACCTCGCCTTGAGCAATAGGGAGGTTCTGAGAAGTTGCAGAAAGATCGACTATCCAAACCGGGTGTTTGGATAGGCATTTTTGCACGATTTTTCGCCAGGAGTTCAATGTTACTATCTGTTTCTGAAGCTGGGCTCTCCATTCTTCGTCCATGTTCTTTCTTAGAGGTATAAGGATTGTAAAGACTGCTAACTTGTAGTTTTATATATATATATATTTTTATGCCTTAATGAATGAAGGGCTCCCCACTATTGAACAGGGACCGGAGACGTAGTCCAAATTGGACAAATTATGTAATCAAATCATTGTGTCGCGTTTTTCATGTTCTTCTGGTTATTTTCACATTGTTTATGTGTTTTTAAGTTCTATGGTTAAGAAGCTCCATTTTAGGTAATTCTGATGCGTTTGTAAGTAAAAGATCTTGGATCATTAATTGATATAAATGACAGTTGGTGGGAAAAGGTATTCAATAGGTACATGGTGTTGACTATGAAGAGACTTTTGCTTGAGTGGAAAAAATGGATTCCATTCAACTAGCTCTCTCCATTGCAGCACCAAGATAGTGGGAGGTGCATCATATGGATGTGAAGAATTCCTTTCTTCATGGTGATCTCGAGGAGGAAATCTACATGGCGTAGCAACATGGATACATGCAAAATTCATCTCTAGTATGCAAACTAAAAAAGTCTATCTATGGCCTCAAGTAGGCACCTAGAGCTTGGTATGCAAAGACGGATTCCTATTTGTGATCTCAAGATTTTGTACACTACAAATATGATTCCAATGTTTATTTATTGAAGAGAATTAACTCCTTGTTGATCATGCTACTCTACGCAGATGACCTTTTAATAATAGGTAGTTCAGTTTCTTCCATTGTTGAGATTAAAACTACATTGCATAAGTAATTTTTTATGACAGATACGGGTTTGCTAAATTTCTTCCTTGGACTAGAGATCAATTGGAATGGTTTTAGGATTACCATTTCTCAACTGAAGTATGTTAGATATTTTTTGGCACGATTTCACATAAGTGATTGCAAGCCAACAACCACACCTTTCTTATCAGGGATAAAGCTTGAAAATGGCAAAGACACACCATTGGTTGATTGCACGTTGTACCATCATCTTGTGGGGAGTCTTCTTTATCTCACTCACTCCTATCTTGATCTCTCATATGCCATAGGAGCAATTTCCAGATACATGTAGGAGCCACATGAGTTACACTAGAAAGTTGCAAAGTGCATCCTTCAATATATCTAGGGAACAATCACCTATGGGATTCATTATGTAGCAAATTATTCTTTGGATCTCATTGAGTTCACAAATTCAGATTGGGTTGGCAACAACCTTGATCGCAATTCCACCTCTCACTATGTACTTAGTTTGAGATTCGACCCCATTTGTTGGCCAAGCAAGAAGCAGATTTCCATTTTGTTATCATCAGCAAAGGTTGAGTACTGGGGAGTAGTCAATGCTACGATTTAGGCCATTTGGGTGCAAGATTTCCTTTTCAAGCTTGGTATCATTGTCAATCGGCTTACTGTAATGTGGTGCGACAATCAGAGTACATTGAAGTTTTGTAGAGATCCAATGCAGCAACAACGAACCAAACATATCGAGAGCCACATGCACTACATTAGAGAATTGATTTAGGATAGGATCATTGATTTGCAGTATTGTCCCAATTCTGAGTAGACTACCGACATCTTCACCAAGACTTTCACTGAGAAGAAGTTTCATTTTTTGCGAAATCATCTATGAGTGAA
Source organism: Pinus taeda (assembly GCA_000404065.3). Lineage (NCBI taxonomy): Eukaryota > Viridiplantae > Streptophyta > Pinopsida > Pinales > Pinaceae > Pinus > Pinus taeda. Next base: position 30,198 of record APFE031047665.1, on the reverse strand, counting down.
GGACACGCCTACCTAACAATTATCTTTTCTTTTCTTTTTTCATTGTATTTTTTTTCTTGGGGGGGAAGGGGGATAGGGGAGGTTTCTTCCCACTCGTTTTTCCCTCTCTCATCTTTCATGCATTGTACATGGATACCTAAAATGGTCTTAATCTTGCATCATACTTAACTAAGTTATGTTTAAGGGGAAATGTGAGTGTACATGCACATTCGTTAACTTTAATTAGCGTTAATTAAATTTAGTGTCTACATGTGGTGTGCACTTAGTATTAGTTAACTGTAATGCTTGCATGTGGTGTATGTGCACATTAACATAACATAAAGCACACTTAGCTTTAGTTAACCTTTATGTTTGTATTCACTTAAGGATAACTTAATTGCTTTATGTATTGATTCTCTCATCAATATTGATATACTTTTCCATTTCTTGTAAATTTATGCAATTATTAAACCGCATTAATATTTAATCGTAATTAATCGTAATTGATTTAGATATTAATGTGGCTTCAAATTAATTAATTACGGAATCTATTCTTTTGCTTGCCAATTTTGTGGTTTACATTACCCTAATTTGAAATTAGTGGAGGCATTCGTGTTGGCTAGCAAATCATCATTAGTTGCAAAAGCAAGTGGAGGTAAAAAAATTTGAAGTTAAAATTAGGCTGAACAACCTCATCTTCAATTTCATAAGTTATTTCTTTCCTGGATTAAATGGATAGTTTTATTTATTTTTTAATTCTTTCAACAATAGTCCCCCCCGTTTTTCATATTTGTGATTTGAACATCAACGCAAGGATTTACTTTTGAAGATGTGAATGTAATTATGTACAGTTTTCGGATTTTCATATTTGTGATTTGAACATCAACGCAATGATTTTTTTCTGAAGATGTAAATGTAATTATGTAAAGTTTTCTCTGTCGCATTTTCTAGTCGAAAAACAAACATTCAAATAACTTCAATAAAATCCCATATCATAAATATAATTCAGCCATTCTCAACATGGATAGATTTTGATGCAGATTGAGGAAATATCAGATGGCATAATGATATACTATCAAAGTTTCAGAAAGGATATACTATCAAAGTTACCCACGCGATAAGATTATTTGTCGATGAAATGGAGAATTCTTGGGGAGGGGCCCGAACGGCCATTTCCTCGTATGTTGATCCCGGCGCTGACTACGGATTTTCCCTTTTCTAATGGCTGGAAATCATGAAAGTAAAGGTGTGAAATACTAAATCAGTGAAATAAATATTCTTATTTTTTTCAGTCGGAAAAAAATCGCTGTTCAGGATTATATCTATATGCAGCTTTTAGAAGCTGGCCCATACCACATTATTTACAAAAACTATGTCTCTGTTATAACCAGAGTGTGCTCATTATCAAATATTATAATCTAACATTGTCTTCTATGTGTAAAAGCATCAGTGTGACATTGTTTACATATTTACCATATACAAAAATGTAATGCAAAAGTATATTAGAAGATGCTTATCTGTGTTAATTCCGTTGCTTAGGAGAGAAAGTTCTACCTTGGCAACAGGATACATCCAGCGTCTATCATCCTTGTCATCATTTTTATTTGTACACGTGTAATCTATTTGATGTATCCAGTAGACACATCTAGTAGACACATCTTGTCTGCATTTTTGTTGTAGTCTCTGCTGATGTGCTGTATGGTGGATTCTTGGAATGTGGCCCATAAATCTTCTATTCGAATTAACCAGCTTTGAAGTGAATTGTGTTGTACATTGTTTTTTCCCATGATATGGTCAATGATACAAGGATACAGAGGGAATCTCCAAAAATGTAAATGTGTGAGATGCCCATGAAATATGGTTCATATTACTGCCACAATGCAATGGCTTCTGCTTTCATGCTCGATCCTTTTCTTACTTATCAGTGTATCCAAAATTCTTGGTCTTTGACATATTTAATCCAAATACCACACCCGCATCTCCTTCCTTGTGAAGCCTCATTTAAAATCCTGCTGGGTATACTTGCAAGAAGCCAAACCCTTGTCAGCCTTATTTTCGTGCGAAATTTCATTATTCTAACCAAAACTGATCCATCCATCTATGTAGCCAATAATCCTATCTTCTCTCCACTTTAACCTTCCAAAGATAAATTGATCGATCTCGCAGAAAACTGCCAAAGTAAACGTCCTCCATCTGTAGCATTGTGTACTCCCCATTTTAAACAGTTCGTTATGTCATTGAAATAAATAAATATTCTTATATTGGTTGTGTGTTGTATTGGTTATATTTGAGGACCAATTTGTTCAGATTCCAGCAATCCTCCGTTACAGATTTATAAGAATGGTTGAGATTATCCATATAAGTTGTTGAGAATGTATGCCGCATGATTATTCATATAAGTTGTTGAGAATGTATGCTGCATGATGTGTTTGCTGGTAAATCTGTTTATACAAGCTTACGTACTAATTAATATATAATAATTATTATTTAAGTTTATGATAATTATAAAAATATATTTAAAATAAAATATTAAAATAGATTTGAATTTTTTTGGTTATTGCACACAGATCAGTTTAGACAAGTCTTGTTTGAGAGCATGGAGGAAAAACTTTTAACAATAAATAAATAAGTTTTAGTTTCTGGTTTGGTTATGTTTCCTAATCTCCAAACTGGGCTATGGACCTCCACCAACTAATATGAAACCCCGATTGTTTTATCCTACCAAACTTAAATGTGAAATCGCATCCGCTCCTTATTGTCGGATTTGGAATATGACCTACAATAAGGTCCACTCTCTATTCAAGTATCTTGCACTCGTTATCTATTTTTATTCATTAATTACCGCTGGTTAGTCAACTATGTGCATTTACTATCGTTTTATTATCCCTCATATGAAGATTTAATGTTTTATGCCCTTGTCCAGAGGCAAATTAATATAATCAATCGGCCTTTTTTCTCACAAATTTCTAAAATAATTCTTTTGGTGTGAAGGTTTCAATATCCTAAAACTCCCCTATATATTTAATCAATATGCTACATTTGTTAATGATTGCAACTTAAAACGTCTATATGCATCTTGGTGTGAAGGTTTCAATATCCTAAAACTCCCCTATATATTTAATCAATATGCTACATTTGTTAATGATTGCAACTTAAAACGTCTATATGCATCTTGGTGTGAAGGTTTCAATATCCTAAAACTCCCCTATATATTTAATCAATATGCTACATTTGTTAATGATTGCAACTTAAAACGTCTATATGCATCTTGGTCTTGGCGGCTACTCTATTCATTAATTTAATTAATGGACAAAGCATGTGCGTTTACTTTTACTTTATTCTCGCTCACACGAAATTGATATTTTTTATGCCCGGGGCAATTTATTATATGTGTTTATTCAAACGAACTACATTGATAATCTGGAGTAGACTTTCGACTTGCAAGCTTTTGAAAAGGATTATTCTCATGTCAAAGTTTCAAAATCCCGAAAATCCCATGTATATCTAATCTATATGTGACATTTTCTTTTGATTAAGGTTTGAAACTTATCCACACATCCTGGCATCGAGGATTGTTTTGTTCAATAATCAAATTAATGGCCTGCCTATGTGCGTTTATTCTCACTTTACTCTCACTCGAATGAGCATTTATGTCATTTTCTCTGTCATTGGTAACCCTGCAACCTCTGCCATGTGTCTTGACTCTGATTTATTGTTCCCTTTGCTTAGCTGGTAGATGGGCGTGTGCTCTATTTAGCCTCTTCATGTCGCACTATTCTACCGATTTTTCGAGTTTCATTTTTTGTTGTTGTTGTTGTGCTATTGTTGGTCTCTTACTGTTGCTACTACATGTTGTGTTGTTGTCTTAAACTGGATAACTACCCCGGAATTTCAATAAAAAATAGGTGAGAATCAATAACCTGCTAACCATATCGTCTTTTGCACTCAAATGGCAAGTATCAATGTTTTCATACTGCGTGTATAGCTTAGAATACTATGTGTTTTGTCACAACGTGCAACGCACCCGCCTGTAGAGTTTCTAAAACACCATATATAGACGACCAACTTTCTATGTTTAAACATTTCAATTTTCCTTTCCCTTTGCCTTTGACTTTTGGCAACAATCTAAATTGTAATTTTTTCTTCTTTCATTTGGCTCCAAGTGTGTTAATCCTGTGAATGACCGAGCTCACTATTTTTTTTTCCTTCTCTTCCATTGTTGACAACATTTTACGGGCTTTCACCTTTTAGGACAACTCCTTTCCTCATCATCATGGAAGTTGCCTTGACAACAAATTCCATCACTTTGTTGCTTGTTGGCTCTACAACGATCCAACCATCGCTCCAAATCGTTGAACTCGACCTTCTTGCTTCCACAAAGACATCGTCCCAACACTACCACATTTCACTCTTCGACGGTACCTCTCAGCACAAAACTTTTCTTTTGTTTTCTTACAATGCCCATGTCATCTCTGGTGCCTTCCATTTCAACTCGATTATCATTCCGAGAGAAGTCAATTGTACTTTTTTGCAAAACTATGCGTATGTTCACTCTTCACCATACTCTTGATGTTTTCCTGTTCCTCCCTCTCTACGCCATTGTCACTCTGACGAATGTTGCGTTGATTTTCTCTTTCTTTCCTTCTATTCAGGAGTCTGCAAATTATTGAACCGAAAGTTCTTGAATGTCATGCAACTTTGATTGGGGCCCTGGACCTTCTTCAAATTGTACAAACGTCGACATACCAAACGACCTCTTCAATGTCACATGCCCTTGCCTCGTCTACTACTGCTTCGACACTAGATTCACCGTCATCATCAACTCAGCTTTCCTCCACTCTGCCTATTGCCATTCCACTCATGACGCTAAGCCCCTATCGTAAACAATGGTTGATCTAGGGTAGGGTGCTTGGAAAAACATATGTTCGCTCCTACAACAATGCTCGAGGGTCTGGAAACGCCTTTGGATTCGACCTTGTTGATTCTTCCATTGATACAATCCATCTCTCTGCCTTTGGTGATTTCGCAGGTTCCTTGCATGACCTTGTTCAAATTGGGAAGCTTTACATGGTTTCAAATGGCACTATGAAACCAAAAAACACAAATTACAACCATCTGGATAGAAAATGGGAAGTCTACCTCTCTGCAACTTCCACTGTTGAACCTTCCTTAGATGATGTTCCGACAATTCCTTTCCATCGTTTGCGTTATAAATCTATAGATGAAATCAGATATGCAAACCTTGACTCAATTGTCGACATCATTGGCATTGTCAAGTTCACTTCTCCAACTTCCACCATTTGTTGAAGAGATGGCTCTGAAACAGCTGGGAAAACTGTTCGCTTGGAAGACATGTCTGCCTATAGTATCGACATTACCCTATGGGAGGAGCATTTCCACACCTTGGGAAAGCAACTCATTGAACTTGCCTCTTTTGGTGTTTTGACCATGCTTGCAATCAAACAGGTTCACATAACTGACTTTAATGGAAGCATTGTTGGGACTATCTCGACCACCAACTCCGTGCTAGATCCCGCCATTCCAGAGACTGAACAACTCCAATCATGGTTTCATCAAAGAGACCGCTTGGCCTCTTCAACATCGTTAAGTAGAAAAATTCTTAGGAACTTCCAAGCGGGGCTACTCACAACATACAATTTTTGGCCTCATTGGCTCGCATCCTGATGAAAAACCAACATGGTTCTTTGTTAGTAGAACCATCACCTCTATTGACATGCAATAGTTATACATCCTTGCATGCCCTCTCTCATCTGATGGCATGCAATGCATGAAAAAAATTGTCAACCACTCAAATGGAATGTGGCACTGCACAAAATGTGGTGGGGACTTCCCAGAATGTGACTATCGGTGTGCGCTGAAATTTGAAATGCATGACCACACAGGCGTACAGGAAAATGTCATCGCATTTGATAATGTTACAATTGAACTCATGGATGTCCAAGAAAAATACTTTTTCATACTCTCAAATGATCCTGGTACTATCCACGAGCTTCGTTCAAGGGTTTCATGTCGTCCTTTCCTCTTCACACTGTTTGTGAAAACGAATATCTTCAATGGTGTGGATCGTTTAAAGTTTGTACTAATCAATTCAAAGGAAATCACCTATGGTTCTGCACGTTTCATTCTCCTCCAGGAAATCCAAAAAATGTCTAATGCTCCAGTTGTTCGGCGTCTTTGAAAGTCTATTTATTTTCCCCAAGCCACCGTGAAGTATAAACAATAACTTCTATACGATTTTTCGTTCATTGTCATTTCGTCCCTTCTCATCCCCCTTCTTTTTGTTCACTTCATTATTGTACTTCTCTTCTTTATGTATATACTCCTATGATACATGTTGTAGCTTCCACCTTTGCATATTTCTCCATATTTTACTTTTACATATAGTATATATGTTTTTTTTCTTCTTCCTCCTAAACAAATTAGAATATTCACATCATTTTATATTGTTCTTTGTGCACCTAAATACAAACACTGACTTCTTACAAAGGGTTGTCATCTGGTTGCGTTAAATCTACTTGGTAAATGAATGATAGATAGTTATCGATCACCACAAAAATACTTTGCTGAAATAAGTTTGATTCTAATCTTGTTCTATGCTACAAAGATAGCTTTGATAAAGTTCCAACAACAAAATTTGAATCGCACAACATTAGTACATAATATCAAAGAAACATAAAATCTATTATAAAAAGGCCTCTCGGGCCACTAAAATTCAGCTACTTTTTCAAAAGACACGTCTACTTTATAAGCTAGAAGGCACTACTTCAAAAATATACCCACTAATGAAGTTCTTGCTTTTGGGAGCTATGTACTCTATCTTTGCACTTAAGACAACTTTTTCTGGTCTCCTATAATCACTTGAACTCGTATTCCCAATATCTTTGCAAACCCCTCAAGAAATGCTCAAAAGAGACTCCTTTATGCACCAAACAAGTCCAACAAACAAAGACGCCTAAAATATAAAGCTGATTCAAACATCCAAACCTTTCCATCTATACCCTCGTCTCATGTTTCTCTTCCCCAACATCTCGAAGATTCACTTGCAAACCCATCTCCTTCAACATTTCCTGCTCCGAATGTACCTACCCTTCAACTTCCTCCATTCACTTCCACTTCTTGCCCATATACATCGAACACCCCACCATCGATTTATCCTCCTTCACCCTCCCATACCCATATTTTGGTCAACCCTGGTCTTAACCATGCACACCAACAATTCCGTGAAAGGATAGATGACCTCTCTTCCTTGCATATCTTCTCCATATGTAAAGAATCATACCCAAATATGAAAACAAAATTCTTACATGGTAACCTCTATTGCTCTCAAAGTGCAACTACAAAATCCACACACTGCTTCTCCCTTGTGAACAACATGGACCATGGTGACCAACCGTTTGTCCTTTCTTCTCTAACAAAAATAGAAGAAATGCTCATATCACATGTCAGCCCAATCTTGCAATTCACCCACGCACAAGGTGGGCAATACAAATACATTGGTCATACTATTTGTTTCCTGCAAGAAATCACTGCCATTGCCAACGTTTTACCGCGCTTGATTTCCGAATTGGACATCATCGTTGTTACTAGGCATGGCTGTGACCACAAAACATATGATTTCATTGTTAGCGCGACACATGTTCTTGTGGATTTAGAGTACAAACTAGCCCATGATCCCTACTACAAGGATGTCCAACTGAACCAAGCTGCAATATTTTCCTTGCCGACTCACCCTACTGATATGTCTTTTTTCGTCCATCACATCTCCCCCTCCTCTCCTGAACCATAGCTTGACTTCCCTACTTTCAATGATAACATTCCTGCACACCCCACTCCAAAAAACCTCCAACCATCCTTTTTTGTATCAACACTCCCTAATTCCCATACTAAGCTTGAAGAAATACGCAACTACTTGTAGTCTCCCCACAGTCTCCCCATCCTAATTCCAATACTTCACTTTCCTGACCCTTTATTTCCCCCTCCACTATCAATGAATATACCACAAAAGGCCTCCTCGCTATGGTGTTCCCCACATGAGATGCTATGATTGGTCAACCACGTCTTAGAAAAGTTGAAATGCAATAATATGTTGTTCATCTCATATGCTACTATGATAACCGTTTTTTCCAGCATCCAAGATTATGGTATTACTTGTACAAACTTATGTTACAACATCGTAGTCAAGCAATTTCTATTTTTTTCGTGAAGAGAAACCTTGAAGAGGGCTTTCTAATGACTGTTACAGACCTTTGTGCACGCCTCCATGACATGCCTGATTCCATGCTTCCTGACCAGATTATGCGCTTCATATCAGGCCTTAGAGGGACTCGCTCGTTCTAGAACGAAGGCAGAGGTGAACTCACTAATATGATCATAAAAATAAGTATCCCTACTTTCTTCTTCACCCTAAGTGCATCTAACACCAAATGGCATGACATGCACATGATCATGCTTGGCAGCCCCCTTAGGATTCATCCGAGTTGTCTTGATGGAAATTCAAGAATATAATCAACAATACACATCTTGCAGTGTAGTACATTCATTGTCGATTCACAATCTTCCTCGAAGAGGTCTTGCAAAAAGGTTTACATGTAAAGGACTTATGGTGTAGGTATTTCCCTGACCATCCTTCTCCTTTTTGTTTCTTTGTCTGGATGTACAGGCACCTCACAAAATTTCCTTTTTCACCTTTGTGGGTATGAGTGGCAACATAGGGGCTCCACAAACATACATGGTTTCCTTTGGCTTGAAAATGCACATGATATGGACAACCTCGATTGGGATGACCAAGTCATGATAGATAGAGCTAGGTGCTTTTTCAATGAACACATTTATGCTTGGAATCCTCGCGCTCCTGAACAACGTGGACCTTATGTACACATCTCTATAGAGAATGACCCATGCATCCTCCCATCGCCATTGATAATTTGCATCCTCTTACCTTCAAGACTACGAGAATCTTCTTAATTGTGTTCAACGGCATACAAAATGCCACCCCTCTTCATGTCTTCACAAAAAAGGTCCTACTCTTGTCTGCCACTATGGATTTCCATGGAATTTGAATCTCACGTCCTCTTTGATCATTGATGACAGTGGACAAAAGGAATATGTCCCCACTCATAATGATAATAGGTTAAATGTACACAACTATGACATGCTATACATATGGAGAGCAAACATCGATTACCAACTGATTTTGTCTTGACATGTTATTTTGTGCTACATCGCGAAATATGCATCGAAACCAGAAACAAAATGAGAAAGTTATCAGCAAATGTTGTCACATGTCTCCCAGGTTGTCCACCCTGAAACACTTGTTGTTAATGTTGTTAGAAAAAATTTAACATAAATAATTTCCGATAGGGACATCGATGCACAGGAAACATGCCACATGCTACAAAAACTTCCCCTTTCACTTTGTAGCTGCTCATTTGTTTCCCTCAATGTTACTTGAACTATTTTTCATGGTCGAGGTTCCCCCTTCCCAACACCACCCTTCATTGTAACATCCATGAATAGACCTGCTTCGCTTGAAACACTAACTCTTCTTGAAGTTGCACATTCTTGCTCCTTTTCTACTCGTCGAAAATATAACCAATGGAAACAAATAAATCCTTACAAGATTTTTCATGTCCTCCCTTCCTATTCCTTGATCCCTTATCCTGCTGATGCATCCTATGCTTCTTTCTGCTGGAGAAGTACTTCTATACTTCCCTTTTCGCACACTCCCATCTAGACAAAGGCTCCACTGATGAAGCAATCATTTCGCATTGGGAATGAAAACAATATGCGTATGTTCCATGGAATGTTCATCGAGCCCCTAAAACCCCCCTTTCCCCTTGCTCTGACGACATCTCCACTAATGATATGCCAAACCCCCTTGAATCGATAGACATCGATGAACGACAACTCCTTTCTCAGCCACACCCTAGAAACAACATGGAAATAGATTACATTGACATGCTTGGACATCACAACTTTGACTGTAGCCACAATTGGGCCCATACTACGATCCCTCTCCCTTTGCAAGAGACAATCATATGTTTCATAGACTTTATTCACTCATCCACCCAAATCCATTCTAGCCTGTCTCCAATTCCTCGCTCGTTCACCTCACTATCGCCCACCCAACAAGTTGTTGTCACCATTGTCCCACCAACTTTAGGACCAATTCCTCCATTCCTCCACTTAGAATTCTCATCCAAGGCACCATTGGCACATGGAAGTCTCATTTAATTGATTGCCTAAAAGATACATTTCTTGCTAAATCTCTTCCCAATTCAAGTCCATTGCTCCTACTCGCTCCAACAAGTGTTGCAAAGTTTAACATAAATGCACTTACAATCCCTTGTGCCCTTCACATTCCTTTAGTGTCAATGCATCCTCTTGAGGGCCAACCACTTTTGCATCTCCAAGAAAAAATTCATCACGTAAAATACATTTTAATCGATGAAATGAGCTTTCTTGGCCCTAACCTTCTTTCACAGATAGACGATCGCCTAAGAGAGGTATTTCCTTCGTATCGGAATGTGCCTTTCAGAAATCAGTCTATCATACTTGTTGGTGATCTTGGGAAACTACCTCCTGTGAAGGACATCCCCATGTATGTCGGTACATCATGCAACAATGCCCTGTGGCACAACTTTGACACAGTCGTCACACTATCTACCATCTTTGGTCAACAAGGGATGAACCCTCTTCAAATTGCATTCTGAAAATTTCTCATGAATCTCAAAAAAATGCAACACCAATAGTCGAATACTAGAAGCTTCTCATGTCAAGGACAAATTCCTTTTTGTCAAAGGATGAGCAACAGGAATTTGACAATGCAATCCACCTTATCCAACCAACCTAGTTGTCGAATTGCATAACAAACAAATGCTCAAAAAATTAAACATGCCAATTGCATGCTTCTAGGCAGAGAAAAGGAACCACCATCTTACTGGTGCACACGAAGAAGATGAACAGTTGGATGAAAAATTTCTTATTTGCAATCAACAACAGGTTTTCCTCACATGTAACTTGTGGGTTGAAGTAGGTCTTGTAAATGGAGCACTTGGAAAAGTAATTTCCATTTTCTATGTAGCTGGATCAAAACCCCCTCAATTACCATCCTTTGTTGTTGTTGAATTCTTCCAATACAAAGGTCTGCCATGGGACGCCTTCAACCCATCTTATGTTTCACTTGCCCCAATAACGCAATGGTCTCGCAGGCAAATTCCCCTTCGAATGGCATGGGGTCTGACAATACATAAATCTCAAGGAATGACATTACCAAAGGCGACAATGGACATTAGAAACATAGACCGACAAGGCTTAACACTCATTGCTATCTCCAAAGTTCAAACTTTAGCTGATCTTCACATCTCTCCACCATTTTCCTTCCACTGCTACTCCCGCATGTAAGGCAATGCTTACATCAAGCATACGCAATAAGAGGAATCAGTACTAGCATCAAAGTCTTTACAACCACCTCTAGTCTGAACGTTGTCATTCACTTTTAGTAAGCATACTTTGCATTCAATTTCACAATAGTTGCTTTCTTTTACAAGTAGTTGCCGTGAAACACAATTAAAATTCCATACATTTTCCCCTTTTTACAAAATATCATATTGTGTGCATTCATCTTTAGAAAAAAAAAGACAAACTTTACAAGTTCGCATTTCGCTGATTGATATGAACATACTTTTAAATCTTCTTCAAATCAAATGCTTTAAAAACGCTTGATAGTGAAAAAGAAACTAAAATATTTGTTCTCACTTACTGCCAAATCTCTTTTCAGCTTTCTAAGGAGTGACTTACCGCAAAAGTTCACAACGATTTTTCCAAACAACAAAATGATTCAAAATGGACAAACTTTCCAAAATGTTGTGGTAAAAAAGACATCACTCCCAACTTGGCTTTATTGTTATCGTATTGGTAATGGGGACCCCTATGTATTTGTAACTTCCTTTTGGATAATGTGTTCTTTCACTTTTTCTTATCATGTCGTTCTGTTTTATTTTTCAACTTGACTTAATCTTTTTTTTACAACTTCTTTTCTAATATTCATTAATTAGAATAAATGAAACAAATAACTCCTCGAGTCCAACACTTGTACTGTCGTGCGACTTTAGCCCTTTTATATTGAACTAACCCCTTCGGATTTCATTTCACTAAGCATAGTTTTGATTCAATTTTAAAACAATTACTTTCTTTTACGGATAGTTGCTACAAAACTCGGTTAAAATTCCAAAAAATTTCCCCTTTCTAAAAAAATATAATGTTTGAGTGTGTTTGGGAAAAAAAATGGACAAATTTTACAAGGTCGCATTTCAGCGATTGATATGAAAATGGTTTTACAACTCTACTTCAAATCAAATACTTTGAAAACGTTTGACGAAAAAAAAAAAACTACTCTCACTTACTCGCAAATCTCTTTTCATCCTTAAATGCGTCTGTTCCGATATGTGATTCCCTCCGACCTCTCATACCAGACAACCTGCGAGATTAACATACCGCAATATCAAAATCCAACCCTTTATCACATATCGCAGAGCGGGGATTTTGAATCGTGTCACATAACAAAAACACCGATAGGGAATCTTCGATTTGCTAAAGCGGAGTCTAATATGCCATCTGACCTCCTTTGATAGTGCTTATTATAATAAGCCGAAATTTTTTAAAAGCGCTATCACTTATGTGTTTCAGAGTTTAGATATTTCTTGTTATTATAAAGAACCAATGTTGTATGTATTAGAGTTTTACTATTAAAGGTTTTCTAAAATAATTCCTCCAATGTCATACCTCTGATATAACTCTATCAAAAGGTTCCTCCCACCATTAGACTACAACTATTCTATGGATTTCCTACCACGTCATTCCGACCAATCATGTGAGGGTAAATCTGGTTCCACCAATCAAAATCTTCCCTTGACTAGGGTTTTGACCATCAAAAGGATAAGGTTATCCCAAAATTTCCTTTAAGTTCATAGCCTCACTCCTATGCACCACAACAAAGCCTTTTCTCTGATTCTAGTCATGACTCGGCCAAGGGACCTCGCCTCTACATCACATAGTGTCTTAGCTGAAGAGATCTAGAACCTCCCCAGTTATAAGCTCTGTTGTTTCAAAGGCTTCCTCGACCCAGTCTTGCTGATTATGTCTCTGTCTCAGGAATCTCGTACACTCTCAAACGTGCTTCACAGTTTGATGATGACACCTTTGGTTACTTAGGATGATTTACGATGTTATCCCTCCTCGGCTTGGGTGATATGTTCTCCAATTAATTCGTGGTCAGCAAGTCTTCCCTTCCCTCTGGGAAGGAATCCTACCTAAGGCGACACAGGCGCTCCTGCGTCGCTTACCTACCACGGTTTTGGTGTGGACTCCTGAGAGCTTTCTACCTCTTGTGCTACACGCTGACGGTGCCAGACCCTATGCCGAGCCTTCAAGAAACTCCATGCCTCTTGAAGAAACCTTCCGGTGCCTCGACAACCATCCTAAGACGCCAATAATAGGTGTCCAACCTATTGAGAAGGCCAGGTTGTAGGCCATTTAGGCAAATTTGGCACCTCGTCTGAACCCAAGGGGAAACTCCCCTTAACACTAATGCAATGCTTCCCATGCAATACAAAAGCTTATAACTTGGAAAACAAAAGGCATGCAAGTGGATAAAGACCCTACTATCCAGCGGTTCTTCCATGTAATCTTCATATAAATCAAAGGGTCTCAGAACCCACTATCTTTCAAGTTTGATCGAACCTCTCGTGGAGCGACCATGACATGTAATGAATTCTGTCTCTTCCTTAATAAATTATTAATCTTTGTTGTTATGCGATTTGTTATAGCATGTTGTTTCTTATTTTTCCTAATCTTTGTTATAATATGGTTTGTTATAGCATGCGATTTGTTATGCCTCTTAAGCATCAAACATTCTATGTTTACCTTTGGCAATCATTACACACATCTTTGCCTTCAGCATTTACACTCACACACATACATAAGTCATACCCACAGGGATGTACCACATATGCAAACATAATCAACATAATGCAGTCCTTCAATCCAGAACTAGTAGTGGAATCTAAAGTTTACTCATTAGAACATTCAAAATGACACAACAAAAAAAAATTGTGATATGGGTACTTCTGATCTGGAACGGATGTGATAACATAAGTAACTCATTTTAATAACTGTATCAGGTCCATAATATTATAGGTTTTGATATCGAAGATAATCACAACATTCCACAGTTTGCAAACTTGCGCTATAATAAAGCTCCGATATGGTGGACACCAAATTATAATTAAACTCGTTTTAATATCAATATCGCGTCCATCTTGTCGGCCATTTTAGGTGATGGCACATAACGAAAGTTCCAATAAACGGATGCGATCTTAGATTAAATCCAATTTTGTAATTATACCGGGCCTGCAAGTGAATTAATACACCACATCGGGTTTGCATATTGGAGAGTGGAGCAAATATGAGGTCCGTGATTATCGCATATCGCAACACATGCCTTCAAGAATATTGACGAGATATGGATCTTGGAGGAAGTGCTCTATAGAAAGTCAGACATCGAGGGGTTTCAAGTGTTATCATATAACAAAATAATCGAATCATCAACTGCACATATATGATATCATTGTTCGTCTATATACTTAACACATTTCAATTTAAATACATCAATGGTGATACTGATCTAATCACATAGAATAACATATATGGAAAAATTCAATTAAAACAAACTTCAATTAAAATAATACTTCAGTCCAAAAACATAACATCAACGTAAAGATAATAGTACGTGATACACATTCTCTCTTCTCATAAGTAAAATCATTGTGGTTCTTCTTTCTATTAAGGCTTGTTTACAGCTGCTATAGTAGTAAAACCAAATACTTCTCGCAAAATTTTAGAACCCCCTTTCTTCATAACAATGAAGGGGATTTAAAGTTTAAAATCAAAACTCAAATATAAAAAAGTCCATAAAATGTTGCTTTGGTCCAAACAAACCACACTTAAAATAAAAATACAAACTAATATTACGGTCATTTTACAACAAGTTGATCAAGATTTGGACAAAGACTGCTCTGGAAATCGCTGTTGAAATTTCAATATATTTGTCATCACCTTCAATTCAGGTGGATGTTTAGGCCTAATGCTCATCCGTGCAATGAATAACACATCACTGAGTGCTAGAAGCACCTAACTGGTTTTATTTAGAAGACACATCAACATCAACCATTGCCCATGTGGTTTGACTAGGAAATGCCAATGGCATTCCAAATCAATCTTTGATAAAGCTTTTATCCGCTCAACCTTCTTCTTTGATGAGTCTTGCCAAGATTTTGTCAATATTTTAACATCGGGCAACGTATCTTCTAGGAACTCCAAGATTAAATTTGCCTCCAAGAGGCTATCATTGATTGATTGAATCATGTTGCTAGATATGTCCCTGGCACTATATATTGCAATCTCTGCATTTTTAAGCCTTATCTCCCATTCTTGGAAGACAATCTCTTTTTGAGATTCTTCTATTTTGGGCAGATCTGCTAATCGGCCCTTAGAGCTATTCTTCCAGTCAATGAAATCATATGTTTTATCCTCAACTTGTTTGCCATATGTCCTCAGATCGAACAATTGATTCACAAGTGCATCAATTGATTGGCACATCTCTTCGATAATGCCTAGGTTTTGGAAAAATAGAACCTGTTGGTGAGCAAGCAAGTTTTCTAGCTCCCCTGCTTCTTTCATGAATTTTGCCATCTCAGGATTAGCCTTCAGTTTCTCAATCTTGCACTCTAGCTCCTGTATGTGGGCATCTCGGCTCTTCATGTCAGATTCCTATTGAATCTTCAGCCCACCGAAATTGGTTTGCAATTGTGCAAATTGAGCTTGCCATTGCTGGACGATTCCTTGATTTTCATCTTCTAAATTTTGTTCAAGGTGCCTTATTCTATCATCTTTCTCCATTAGGAGTTGTTGCACTTTTGTGGCTTTGTCAATTGTTGCACTAGCATAGTGTCCTGCGTATTGTGATAATCTCCTAAGATCTTCAACAGCGGTCACTTAGGCATCTTTCCACAATACTTCAAAAGAGGTATTTGCAGCGACCAAAGCATGTCTTTGTTCAGTCCTTCTCCTCTTTCTCTTCCTGCTGACTACTGCTTTTAACCCTGTATTGATGAAATTGCACTAATTGCTCGGGGTTGAGTCATCATGTTGCTTCTCTTTCAACATCTTAATAATTTAACGTCGATTGAAATAAATAATCAAATTTATTAGGCTCATTTGTAAACTACCTAATTTTTGCTTGTGCTGTAATATTTTTCGCAGTATCTACTGGATCATACTGCCAATTTTGAATGGTTGGAAAGTTCATCAGTTGTATTTCCTCTATCTCCTTAGTAGCATGTTTGAAATTCTCTAAAGAATAGAATCCACAACGATACAAAAAAACATGCCACATTGTCTTTTTTCTTTCTTACATGACCTTAGACAGACCATTTCCCATAGTCTGGTAGGCTATTTCCCAGGCTAAGAGCTTATTGGGGACATACAGGGGAAACACATGAGGTTGTGCAAGGCTGCCAAAAACTCAAACATAGGTGAATGATTCCTCCCCAAACCATCTTCCAGCTGATAACAGGTCAATATTGGCTTGAGCGGAGATTCTAGGGCACTTCTCATTGAAAAAAAAACTAGTAAGTAGGAAGGACGACGCCATGGCTAATCTTGTAAAAGTAGGGTCGGTATTTTGACTCCCATAGAATATCATGGTAAATGTGAACATGAAAAGGTTCTTCAATAGTACATTTCCATGATCCCATGGATGGAAAATATGAAGTGAAACAAATACAATCCATAATGTAGGTACTCATGTAGAATGGGACAACAACAATTTCAGAAACTTATGCTTTTTCCTATATTCTAGGATTACGTTGCTTAAGTTGTTGGACATAATAGTTCCCCGGTCCATTACATAACCATCAGAGACAACTTCAATCAGGAGTGCCCATTGGTTTGAAAACTTCTGGGTATTCTCATAGCCAAACAATCTATACATCATTGCAACAACAAAACAATAGGGTGCATTAATAGAGGCTATAACATACATGCCCTTGTCCTCCTGCCTATGCTTGCTAGGGTCTCTTCTCCATGCTCGAATGGCCTCAGATTGGTGTTCATTTTCCTGCATGAACTTCTCAACGAACTGTTTATCATATTTCTTCTGAGTTGCTGGGAGGTGGTACATTGTGGACAAGTATTTTGCAGTGAAAGAGCTGATGACCATCTGTCTATGGATCATGAAGTTCCTATCTGCGATGTTCATATGATCAATGACCCACCTGATCATATCCATATAAGGTAAGATGGTTGGGCGAGCACCAATTCTATGGAGAAACAATTGGCCACATCGTTGTATGTAATTTCTAAAATAGGAACCCTATCCTCTATTATAACTATTCTTTCTGTGACTTTTGGCCCTTCATCTTCAAAAAGCTTATACTTGGCCTCCCAGCTAGAGACCCCAACATCAGGGGTGCATGTCGTGTCGAAAAATAGCCCAGGGATTTCTGTGACCTCAAGAGGAGGACCACCTAGCTGTTGTTGAATGAGAACTTTCCTTCTGGGTTTAGTTGGTTGAGACATTTCTCGTGAATTATGTTTATCAGGACTAGACCGCGAGGAAAAAACACAAGAATGACCAGCGCCTACGCTTAGAGAAAATGACCAATTATGCATGAATCGAATACTTTCATGAGCAAAATCTTCGGGGATCCTTAGTATTCACGAAAGCATTTAGAATATCGAAAACCCTAAATTCACTGCATTTCGCCATTAATTGACAAAACGTGCATCCACGTGGCCTTCGACACATGTAAGCTTTAAAAAACATTTTTATTGAAGAAATCACATTGTTGTCTTACCAAAACTTGCGATCTTCTCTATCTCTGGAGTCGATTAATTTTATCAGAACATCTTTAATATAAAATCGCATCCGCCCTTCATCACAACTTTTCGAATGAAACCTTCACTTAGATCCGTCGATCTCCGAGTGCGATATGTCTTACTGTACATGTCAGCTTTACCAGAGATTTTTATTGGAAAAATAAGATGGTTGTCCTAGCAAAACTTGCGATCTCGTCTATCTTTAGACCCGATTTATTTCATCAAAACATCTTTAATATAATATCACATCTGCCTTTCATCACATCATTTGGAATGAAACTTTCGCTTGCATCTGGTGATCTCCGATTACGATATGCCAATATCCCTTGCCTCCTTTCAACTCTTTGTGACCGTCGTGATAGCCCCCAAATCGGAGCCCTCTCTATCGGGCATTTCCATTTAGAGGTGTAACCTTTATGGATGACATGTCAATTTGCGATCATCGATCACCTTCTACATTTGGCCCTTGATCCCGTAGCTCTTCATGTGACAACAATCTAGCCCCCGTATCATAACCCTTCAATCAAAGGTTATCAATCAGAGGTTTTTCTTCGATGCACAATATGCCTCAACCTCCAATCTCTGATTTCCCATACATGATGTCATCGCTGCCACGTATCTTCCACCTATCACCTTGTGAGTAATGCCACGTGCTACCCTTTTTTGGCCCACTATGAGCCTTGAAACTGCCAAATCTAGCTACCATGTATCAACCGTGTTGGCACGCCATTGCCACATGTCTCTTATCGGATCTACTCTTTTGCTACCGCGCATCCCTTTGGGAGGAGAAAAAAATACCTGAACTTCTTTCGTTTTGCACACCAATCTTTTATTAATTTGTTATCGCTCATCTCAACACATTAACACTAACAACCCATTCCCAACATTTCACTCTACTCAATATCACATATTTATGATAACTGTCCCATTAAAACCTCTAATACCTAATAAGCTTTTTTTTAACTCTAACACAAATGAAGTCAAAGTATACATGTCCTGTCGACACTACTTCACACGTCTTAGTGTAGTTTTTGCATGTCCTACCGACACTACTTTACACGTCTTCGTGCAGTTTTACCAATATTTATCAACACTACTTTACACGTCTTAGTGCAGTTTTACCAATATTTGATAATATTTAAACTTTAGACGTCTTAGTGCAGTTTTACAAATATTGAATAATATTTATTTTGTTAGTGAGCTGCAAGGCTATATCGCCATACTGAAATTTAAGCAAATACATTATTAAGCTATGAGCATATAAAGCCATACCCATTAATGAGTAAACAACACATAAATATTGGTTAGCTTCAAATTCTATCCGTGGGCCGCCTCCTGACCTCTTTTTTATCAGGTGATATAAATGCACAGAACGTGCTTGCACGATTGCCGATCGAATGGACCACATGCCACGCCTGACCTCTTTTTAATGTCAGGTGATATAAATGCACAGAACGTGGAGGCATGATTGCCGATCGAAATGACCACATGCCTTTGACTCTGTACTTACCGACATGACAGAATACCTCCATGAATGCTGATCGAATGGACCACTGACCACATGCCACGACTCTTTAATTGAATTGCAGACATAACACAGGTTATATTGGCCACTTAGCTCCGAGGGCAAGAGCTAACCAGTGGTTATACGGCATTAAATGACTGGCATGTCTTTTAATTTTATAATACACTTTATTATTTTTCATTATCTTGGATGTGTTATAAAGTTAAAAATAATATAATTAACCAATAATTTATTACCCTATGACAAGTTGGCTATAACAAACTGATTAGCTCTTACCAGCTTCGAGCTACACTTGAAATACCAATAAATGTGGTCACAACACCAACAGTTTTCATTCCAATATTCTTCTTCAGATTTTTTTCAGCAAAGGCTCCAACGGGTTTCAGCGTTCTCATTTTTGCATCGATCTCATTCACCATCCAACCCTCATCTCAACCAATTTTTATTTCTATTTTCAGACTCCCATTGGAAATGGACTGCCCATCACCGACATCCTCATTCACGCAGCCTTCACTTCCAGACACCATGGATGCTTCTTCCTCTTCCCCTTGCATCTCCACAACTGAACATCCCAGCCAGAGCCCCTTTTATGACGTTTTCATTAATCACCGCGGGGCGGATGTGAAGAAAACCTTTGCCAGCTCTCTTTACTATTTTCTTCGTTTTTGTGGGTTGCGAGTGTTTCTGGACAAGGAGGAAATGCAGCAGGGAGAAGAGTTGACATCTCAAATTGAAGCAGCGATCGCAACCGCCTCTGTCCACGTAGCAATTTTATCTCCCGCATATGCCGAGTCAAAATGGTGTTTAGATGAGCTTGTCTCGATGATGAACTCGGGGAAACCCATTATTCCCGTGTTCTACGGCATCAAGCCAGCAGATCTTCGGCGCCGGACGCGGGCCATAGATGGAATGTTTGCTAAAATTCTTAGAATTGTCCAGTGGTGGTCACGGGGTAAGGCTGGAGTGTATGAGCAAGCCCTGCTCAATCTCGAGAAGAAGAAAACATTTGACCCTGAAACCAACAAAGGTAAGCCTCGATACCAGCCCAGTACCATCGAAAATTGGAGAAAGGCTCTTTCCAGGGTTGCAGATATAAGCGGTTGCGAGCTGGAGGCCTGTAACGGGTGAGAATTCTATTTCCTTTCTCTGAATGACTTTATGTTGGATAGATGGATAGACAATGATATACATTTACGTTTCTTATTGCCTTCATTTGTATCGCCTTTGAATAATCAGCGACATCGGGGAGCTTCTTAATAAAACCGTGCAAGGGGTTCAGAAATTGATTAGAAAACCGCCGTTGCATGTGGCCAAATTTCCTACTGGGTTGGACGAAAAGGTAGCCGAAGTAGAAGATCGTGAGAAAAGAGCGTTATTGGAGAACCAGAGCAGGAAAGCTCAGGTCGTGGGGATTGTGGGTCCTGGTGGAATAGGAAAGACGACGCTGGCCAAAAAGTTCTTCAATCGGAGAAGAACAAATTACCGTGCATCCAGTTATTTGCATGGGGTCAGAGAAGCTGCAGCTAAGAGTTCTTTACATGGCTTGCAGGTTCAACTTTTCAGGGACTTGACTCAAATACATGCAGAGCACCAAATCTGTAACATTGATCAAGGGATAGAGATGCTTCAAAAGGTTCCACCTTCTGAAGCTCTCGTAATTTTAGATGACGTTGATCACATTAAACAGTTGGATGCATTACTTTTGCCGCTGATGAATGTCCTTGGTCCTAGTAGCTTAATTTTAGTTACATCCAGAAATAAGGAGGTGCTTTCAGGCTCCGAAATTGTAGTCTCATCAATTTACGAGCTAACTCGTCTCAGTAGACAACACTCAGAAGAGCTTTTCTGCCAGCATGCCTTCGACCAACCTCGACCCCTTGTAGGATTTGAAGACATGGTTGCAAAGTTTCTCGATGCCTGCGATGGATTACCATTGTCTCTTGAAGTGATCGGGGCTCTTCTTCACGGGAAAAAAGATTTGGTGTATTGGGAAGCCCAGTTGAGCAAAATGTCCAAAGTACTCCCTTCTGATATACAAAGCAGGCTTAAAATAAGCTACGACAGTCTTGATGACGAGGAGAAAGAGATATTCTTGGACATAGCGTGCTTCTTCGTTGGAGAAGACAAGGATACAGTCATAAGAATATCGCAAGGATCTGGCTGGGAAGGATCACTAGGTATTGCGAATCTAGAAAATAAGTGCCTTGTGAAGGTAGATAGAGAAAACCGTATCAGAATGCATGACCACCTCAGAGATTTGGGCAGATATTTGGCGGACAAAGAACTTCCACGAAATTTACTTCGTCTTTGGCGCCCAATTGACAACCTTACCCCTCTGTGCCCTCAATCATCATCAGTAAGTGTTTTGTGCTCTCAAATTTAGACTTCGTTTAAGTTGATACTTTTTGAACTTTCGAAACATTTCAATCTTATGACTAACAGTCAGGTAAACAATTTAGGTCCGTGGAATTCGCATGGTTCAACAACCCCAATACGAAAACCCTTTCGAACTCCAAAATCGCTCAGTTGTCGATATGAGAAATTTGCAGTTGCTTAAGGCCGAAGGCGATTGTCTGGAGAGCATATTTACTCGCATGCTGTACTCACCTGATCTCATATGGCTCTGCTGGGATAACATTCCCCACTCCGACCTGCCTCGCTGGCTTCCAATAAAGAAGTTAAGGGTTTTGCAACTGACCGGGGGACAAGCATTACAAACATTTTGGCAAAGTGAAAGTGAGGTACACCTGCATTTAAAGCAAAGTTTTGTGTTTATTTTTCAGTGTTCCAAATTAAATTCTCTGCTTGTACCAGCAAGCACACAATTAGTTAGGATGAAAATGGAAATAATCATATCTGAGAGTTAAGATGATCCTTGCAGGCACCTACGGAGTTGAGGGAGCTGATTGTTAATGTTCCCATTTTACAGTTTCCCAAGTCCATGTGGCAGCAGTTGCAGCATCTAGAAAAGATTGAACTGAGAGATCAAAGAAACATGATATTTCTGCCAGACTCGTTTGGCAATCTTACAAACCTCCAATATCTTGACTTGTCTGGGAGCTGCAGTTTGCAAGAGCTGCCACATTCATTTGGGAATTTAATTAGACTTAAGCATCTCTGTCTGGCAGATTGCACCAAGTTGAAAGAGCTGCCACATTCACTCGGGAATTTTATTCGACTTAAGCATCTCTGTTTGGCAAGGTGCTCCGAGTTGAGCATCTCTCAAGGAACGTTTGGAAATATCACCACACTTGTATCATTAGACCTTTCATTTTGTCTGAAAATGAAGGTATTGCCTCCCGAAGTAGCAAGCCAACAATCCTTAGAAGACCTAAATTTGCAGGGCACAAGCTTGAAAGAGCTACCAAGAGATCATATTGGAGAGCTAGGCCGTTTGAAAACATTAAAATTGGGAAGCCCTTTTTTGAAAGAGCTGCCGCCTTCTCTCGGTGATCTAACGACATTAAAGGAACCCACTCCCTTTGTCTGCAGGAGTTTGGAATGTTTGCCTAATTCAGTTGAACATTTGGAACATCGGAAAAAGATGGAGATTCTTAATTCAGAAACAGGAACGGAGATAACAGCAGAGTCTGTCATTAACAACTGCATGGTTGGGCTCGAAAACTTACAGCTGTATGAGACTAGGGTATCAGAGCTATCGTTTGTGGAAGGTATTTGCCCCAACATTCAACACCTGAAGATCGACAATTGTAATGATCTGGTGGAGATTGGAGCATTGCCAGCATCACTAATAACGCTACAGTTGAAGTCCTGTGGGGCATTGAGAAAAATAGGAGGGCTTTTTGGTCTTGCAAAGCTTCAACAATTGGACATAAGTGAGTGTGAGCAACTAGAGGAGCTCCCAAGCCTGGAGACATTGACATCTTTGGAGGAGTTGCGCGTAGGTGAATGCAAACAGCTCAAGAACATACGAGGGTTGGCGCAGCTGGCGAAGCTTCGACTAGTAGATGTTAAGGAGTGCTCTGAGATGGAAGAATTGGCAGGTATCGAAAATTTGAGGTTGCTGAAGGAGTTTCATTACTCTGGCTGTCCGAAATTGCAGGCATGTGGAGAAATACTAGATCTGCCTCGCGTAGGCGTAGCACAGGAGGAAGGCCCACGTCAACTCCCGAGGAGTGATGAAAACATACATGCTTACGATTATACAATTGACAATTACTTCGGTTACAATACAAATGACGGTTACTTCGATACCAGCGAGTGGTTCAAGGCAAATGATAATATCTTGAGTATCACCAACTGGTTGAATGTAATGTAGCACTCAGAATTTATCTTCATTTAAGCCCGCAGAGAACTATGTAAGTGTAAGATTCATTTCATTTCGCAATCGGCGAGTCTCTCATCTTTTCATCTCGTGTTATTGCAGTGTAAGTTAATATGACTTTCTTGTATTTGCTGCCTATTGCCTCATGAATCAGATACAAAAAGTTTTTCAATGTTAAATGCATGTTCACAAAAATACCTTTACTTAGAAATACAAGAAACTGCATATCTGATCATTCATACTTCTATAAAAAAGAGGAGCCAGAGATCTGCCTTTGGGAACAGGGAATCCACGAAGGAGGAGCCAAAAAACCCGAGCAAAACTTGAAAAGCTGCTGCAATGACCTATGCTCAGGAAACAAAAAAAACTGCATATCTGTTCATTCAAACTTCTATATATGGGAGGAGGCAGAGATCTACGGTCTACCTATGGGAACAGGGGATCCACGAAGGATGGGGCAAAATCGCCTGAGCAAAACTTGAACGCTGCCTTAAAGACCTGCACGAAACATGAAAGCATTTATCCAATAGGAATGAAATCGGATTCCAGCACCTGTCCCAAACGATTAGACTGAAAACTGATGCGTCGTCCTGGCCCCTGGGACCATATTCAAACCCTGTTTGGACAGATCATCCGTTTCTTGATTATGATTTCTAGAAACGTGGGAGAAAGATTTTTTTTGTAATAAACCCATTTTTTTGAAATAAGCCCCCTAATCTTTTGAATTCTCTTCATGGGTGAGTTTGTTTAGTGAAATGTAATGATTACATATCAACTTATTGGGTATCCAATGATTTTATATTCCCCACACAAGAGCTTTCATTACAAACGATATGCCTTTATCAAATTTATTATTTAGGCACCAAAACCCATTCCCAAAAATATTCCTTCGTATTATTGTACTATATTCAAGCATTTACCCCTCAAACTAAATAGATTTCGGGCTAGGAAGATAGAATATATACTTGTATGGTTCATCTCCAGCATGCCTCACAGATCCGACCAAAACTTTGCAGAGGACACGATTTGACAACTCTGGTTCTTCAATTGCAAACATCTTTGCCAGCGTGTCATAGAGCTGATCATATGTACAAAACAACGAAAGGTCAAGAGTTCGACCAACTTCTTCAGTCTTTCTGAATACGTTACAATGAACGATGTTGTCTTCAAATGTATTTTCTTGTTTATCCTTCTCCAGCTTTAGAGTTGAAGTCTGATTCTTAAACCATTGAAGACTTTCGATACCCTTGGTTCCTGCAAAATCCAGGCTCTCCCCATTGGAAAGTCGTAACCCATAATTTTCAGATAATTTGGTCCCATCTCTCCCGCCTGCGATCAATTTTTGCATAAAGCTTCTTGATTTCCATTACTTCGGGTGTTACTATTTAGCCCTGGTGAACCATTTTCAGTAAACATGTGAAAAGCTACCCCATCTGAGGAGCTCAATCCGGATTGCTGCTGATTGTAAGATTTAGGAGATGGTGTTTTGTGTATTGGCTTCCCAAATAGCAGAAAGGATGAGCCTTTTGTGGTTGAGCTACTACCCGACCCATTTCTTGTTTCTGTTCATTTTGTGATGAATTTCCTGCTGTCAAGAATGAAATAGGGCTACTCTGCATACCAGAGCCATCATTCCATGGAATACTTCCATTAGGTCATCTTTTACATGGACTATTTGCACAAATTTCAGTTGTAGTGATTGCTGCTGTTGCAACCATGCATTTAAGTCGAGTAAATGTTTTGAATTTATTTGACAGGCTACGGCAAATTCTCAAACACAGTGGTGGCAACCTCCGGATGGGTTGCTTATGAAAAATAACACCAGTGACAGGTCCACAAGAAGTTCTTCCCTGCGTAGCTCTGTCAGATAATAATGCTTAACTAATGTCTGCATCTGGTGGTCAAGTGTCTTTGTTCAAGATGAGGATGAAGACATGAGGTGAGGAATTATTTTCTTATTATATAGTCTGCTTGCATTTATTTCTTGTTTGCTTTAATGAATAATCTTGTCATGCTCTTTTTATATATGACCAGAAAAACAAAATGACATTTTGTAATAATCAGAAGACTCTTAGGAATTTTGTAATTGTAGCTTTGAGTCAATGGAAAAATAACTGTAATTAGTTGGCTCATAGCCATATCTGTTAGGCATTTTTAGTTCACAATGTCTTGTTTTCAAATTTGGTCCTTGATCAAGTTGTTCGAGTTCAAGTTACACATTTTCATTCCCTTGTAATGGCAAATTTTCGGTTGGCTGATTTGTAGTTTCGGGAAGATTCTCTACTTGCTGATTTTCATCTCCAATAGTGTGATCTATAGTGCAATTTGCAACAAGAGAATTTTCCTCATCTTCTTATGCTGCAGAAAGTTAAGTGTGATTTTCACCATCTTCCGCAAGAGAATTTGTGGAAGACGTAGAAGAAATGGTTGATTTGAACTACTCAGCAAAGTGGACAGCCCTTTGAAACAAGATATATGTAGAAATGTGATCAAATATCCAATATAACTTCACATTTTCATAGTGAACAACAAAAATAAGCTTTTGGTTCATCTCCAAAGATTTGCAGTTGTCATCTAGACTTAAGGCGCATGCTTGACCGCCAAATACTCAGTAAGAAGAAACATTGGGCTTAACATATGTCACGGTTTGGGATTTATCCACATTTTATTTTCGTAATGGTATTTTGAATTGGTTTGGCTGTGGTTTAAGAGTAAAATAGTGGGAGTCTCTCATAGTTAGGTGAGAGCCCATCCTTGTCATATTGGGAAATGAGGTGTTCTAATGCTCGGTAAAATGATGTCTCAGCTGCTAGATGGACATATAATTACTGTAACAGCCTGGAAATGTAAGTGGAGATACAACACGTTTCAGTCTTAGAACAATTTTTTATGCAATGAGCTGATTAATTCTCAATTCTTTGAACTCAAGGCCATTTATAACAAGCCAGTGTCAAGTTCTAAACCTGTGATCGTCATCTCTAAGCAGTGAACATTCATAGAGCTTGAGCACTCGCAACAGTTTTCCTGCGGTATGATATAATGAGTTGATCGAAGCAACATGTATGTGCATTTAAGCTTTCAAGATTATAAATCTTGATTTTTTTAAATGCTTCTTGATATCTGAGTGATGCATTTAAGATTTTGGATTTTGTTTGTTTGTTTTTTGGTTTCTTCTTAATTTATTTATTTAAATGCTTTATAATAGCTCAGTCGTGAGCTTCTATCACTTATCCAGAAGTGAGATGTTGTTTACACCATATAACCATATTATGGACAGTCCAACCTCTATTCCCACAGCTCACTAGCCACGTTTTAATGGCACATTTGTTTAGAAATTGAACATGATGGAGGTATAACAACAGTCAACTTTCACTGATCTGGCTCCTCTCTCATCGATAACTCTGGATTTCCTTTTACGAATTTCATTGTAATTGTTTTGTTGAAGCATTTGGGAAAATCACACATAAAAATATTCTTTTTGTTTATTTGATGTTATTAGATAATTGCTCCTTGGCTCACTATTTTGGCATTGGTATGATTAGAAGTAAGCTGCAAAGCTAGAACCATAAAGTAACCCGATGGGATCCAAGTCCCCAAATTGCATGAATAAATGCATGGGCTGCCCACCTTGTTCAGCTTCCCTAAGAATTCCTGCACATCCTCGAGATCCTCTGAGTGATGATGGAGAGTACTATAGCAGCCAGAAGAAAATGATGTCTCCGCCGCTGGATGGGCAACATAATTGCTATAATTTAGTGTGGAAATGTAAGTGCAGAAACAAAACATTTCAGCCTTGATCAATTCTTTTGTAAAATAATGTCTCACCTGCTGGGTGGACATCATAATTACTTTAACAGCGTGGAAATGTAAGTGCAGATACAACAAGTTTTAGCCTTAGAACAATTTTTTTATCTTTTTATGCAATGAGCTGATTAATTCTCGATTATTTGAACTCAAGGCCGTTTATAACAAGCCTCGCAATTGGGCTTATATTTCATGTGAATGTTTATCTAGAAAAGAAATCAGTGGCCCATTCTTTGAATGACACCAAAACTGCTGTAAAACGGCTGCAACAAATTGCCAATGCGAATGTCACTGTAGTCATGATAATTGTCATTTTACTTGTTCCAGAGATTGTCACATCCCAGGTCATTTTTCTGGTATTATGTCAGCTGGTATTAGTAGGCTTCAAATTCGGGAATACCTGCAAAATAGTATTAGAAGCAATTGTGTTTGTGTTTGTTATGCATCCTTTTGATTTTGGTGACCTATGCGTTGTGGATGGTATTCAGGTAAGCGTAGAAGGCTGAGAGTAGCTAACATTGTCATTGTTTAATTTGCCACAATCATTTCTTCTTTATGGTCATGTTGTAGAGGAACTCATCTCACCTAATTTGATTTCTGCTATTGAGTATTCTGTTTTGTTGTACAAGATTGTAGAAAAAATGAACACTCTCACAACAGTTTTCCTCTAGTATGATAATAAGTTGATCAAAACAACATTGCATGTGCATTTAAGCATTCAAGATTATAAAATTTGATATTTTTAAATGCTTATTAATATCCCAGTGACACATCTAAGATTTTGGAGTTTATTTATTTAAATGCTTTATAATAGCTCAGCCATGAGCATCTATCACTTATCTAGAAGTGAGATGTTGTTTACACCATAAAACCATGTAATGGACAGTCCAACTTTTATTCCCACAGCTAGCTGGCCATGTTTAATGGCACATATTTTTAGAAATTGAACATGATGGAGATATAACAGCAGCCAACTTTCACTGATTCGGCTCCCCTTTCATAAATAACTCTGGATTTCTTTTTACAAAATTCATTGTAATTGTTTTGTTGAGGCATTTGGGAAAAGCATACATAAAAATATTCCTTTTTGTTTATTTGATATTCCTTTTTGTTTATTTGATATTATTAGATATGGCATTGGTAAGATTAGAATAACCTCGTGGGATCCAAACCCCCAAATTGTATGAATAAATGCATGGCTGCACACCTTGTACAACTTCCTAATAATTCCTCCACATCCTCGAGATCCTCTGAGTCATGATGAACTATGAAGTAACCTCGTGGGATCCAAACCCCCAAATTGTATGAATAAATGCATGACTGCACACCCTGTACAACTTCCCCAACAATTCCTCCACATCCTCGAGATCCTCTGAGTCATGATGAAGAGACTCAGAAGAATAGTATAGAAGCAAGAGGAAAATGATCCATTAGTTGTTGAATGGACAACATATTTCCTATAACTTAGCGTGGAAATACAAGTGCAGAGACAAAACATTTCAGCCTTGATCAATTTTTTTTGCTGGATGGACATCATAATTACTATAACAGCCTGGAAATGTAAGTGCAGATACAAGAAGTTTCAGTCCCAAAACATATTTTTTATGCAATGAGTTGATTAATTCTCAGTTATTTGAAAAAGCCATTTACAACAAGCTCCGAGCAGTTCGAGTAACAAGTGTCATAGGTGAATTTTCAGTAACATATCACTTGGTATCTAGTTACCAATATTATTTATTTAGCTTGTGTTGTAGCGGATCTCAAAGAAGGAAAAAACATTCATACTACTATCATTTATATTGTAATGAAAGTTGTCTGTACATGGAATTAATTAATCATATGAATGCTACAATAAGAAATGTATTGCAAACTAACTCCTTTAATTTCATCTGTTTGCCCTCGCAGTTAAATGTTAAATGTAGCCCAGGGAAATGTGTCTATCATATATAAAATTATGTGTAATTGTAATTAGGGAAATGTGTCCATCATATATATAATTCCTCTTCTAAATGTACATAAAATGGATTTGCTTTAGATTTTTAATTATAAACTATACTTGTTTTAATTTTCAAATTAAAATCTCTAAACAAATTTATGGATTTCTCATAGTTCCCTCTATTCGCACCAAAATAACACTTCGTTTCACAACATGAAATGAAATGGAATTTTAATGTCCACGAGACTAGATATAGTCTATGGGACCACTAGCTTCTCTGCTTTTTACCTTTTGCAATTCAGTCTTCTTATTATTCAAATCAATAATGAGTTGACCCAACCTTCTAATAATACCCTCATTGAAAAGACAATGCCAAGGAACTGATGTTAACATACTGTTGTAACTGTCTTTGAAATCATCATATTTTAAAATGAAATGTTTTTTGGATTCCACTGCCCTAGAAGTGCAAAAGTACACACCCGTTCTTCTCAAGCTTCTTTAGGCCTTTTCCATTGATCTGTTTCGCACCATAGCTGATGCGATTTAGTTTTTAATTGAGCAATAAAAATCTTTGCTCTCCATCCATGGAATGCTAACTCCAATATACTCTTTTTGTTGGAGATCACGAGTGGGGTTGAATTCTTGCGCATAGCATTTCTTCTTTCTACTCAACTCTTTTCCCCATATACATTTGCGAAACTTCTCCATAAC
>APFE031047664.1:0-15163 GCA_000404065.3 Pinus taeda | reverse complement strand
TTTTATGAAAAATCAATCTATATATATTTGTTTTGGGATTCAATGATTTAAAAAATTTTGGAAGGAATTTTTTCCTTGTTATTATTTAAATGAAATATATTATGAAATTTTTATGGGAATATATAATTATTATTTCTTAAATAAAGTGTGTATTCATTATTCTCTGATGGGGGTGTACTTCTAAATCACCAGTTGGAAAGTGGGCCAAGTACGAAGCTTGTTCGACCTCCACATGCTCCATTAATCTTTCATGAAGAGTCAGGCATTCTCTAATTGCTTGCAGGCAGACACCTTGCTCGCACATGTTGTTGATAAATACCCAAGGCGCAGAGGGAAATTCTCCAGTTGTATGTTTTGGGCAATGAATTGGGAGGGTGCAGAGGGTAGGGGTACTTAGTATTAGAACATCCTGCCGAGGTCAAGGCAGTGGATGTGCAGAGCGACAGTTGCATGGGATAGCCCGAGGTGGTGTAGCATTAAGGCCATGGACTATCCATGGGATCCTAAAATGAGTAATAATGTTGAGTCTCTCTGTCTTCTTGATTGGAACCTATGCTCGAGGGATGAAGAGTTAGTGTTGGTGACAAAGGAGGCACCTAGTCATCGAGGTAAGCTAGTTCTTACCCCCTACAATTTATGTTTCAAGTGTTGGAGTGCCCAACTATGCAACTGGCTTCGTCTCGAGCTACAGGCTTGTTGGGGTGCTACTCCTTTGGGCACTTAAAGAGAAGGGGCGGTCCATAATCACACTGCGCCCCTCTGCAATCACGAAGGTGGTCTAGGGATTGGGGTGTTTTTATCAGAAAATTTTGGGTGTGGAGGAAAGCCCCATGACTAGGCAAGCCCTGGCACTATAATCTCGTTTCATCCACTAGGATTCTTATGTTCGGTCGTATTGCATGGTGTTATATATCTCAATGGTGGTATTTTACATGTTTGATTATTGGGCCATACACAGTTCTTATGGTTCCTATTTCCTAGCCTTTCCCTTCGTCTCGCAACCTTGACTCGACATCATGCCGTGTCAAAGGGGACGCCCTCGTTGGGGGGAGGCAATCACTGCCATGATGAGGGAACAAACCTGGGAAATCAATCGCCCACAAACACATCTAACAACTGGGAAATGGAGGAGGCAACTGCTATCTCTCCAGCCTATTCCCTGGGCCATGTGATTTCTCTAGCCAGCCTCGATTCCATTGCATTCCAGCTACACAACGTCTAGGTGAACATGGACATTTTGAGGGAGCATACATATGAGGATAGCAACAAAATGGTAGCCTACATCAACGACATCTAGTATAGTCGAAACGAAATTCTAGAATAGATGGACAGTCTTCAGTGCCAACATCGACGCACCAACAACCACCTCCATAGCCTGAATATGTTGCCTCCAATTAAGAGTTCTCTTATGTTTTGTCTATGTATGTCAAGGCTAATAGGCCTATCGAAAATAAATAATGTCGTCGTTTGTATATGTTTTCCTCTAAGTCCCAATCTCAATGAGTCTAGTCGAACTGAGAGAAACGGGTCTGTTGAGATGAATTTTGTACTCATCAACTTTTTGATAATCTAATGAAAGCATCTTGATTGACAAAAAAAAAGTGTGTATTCATTTTCAAATTATTAAATGAACTTAAAACTAATTTTTCATATATATATTTAAGGAATCTATATAAATTAAATGATTGGTAAATGTGATATGCATCAATTCATAATAAACATCAAAACATTTATTTCATCATACATCGTTGCTAAAATAAAATTATATATCTATATATATTAATATTATATATATATATTATAATTTATATATAGATATAATATATATAGATATAGATATAGATATAGATTAGATATGACTAATTATAACTTTATGTAAAAATTTCTATTATTATTAATGATTAAAAAAATGAATATATAAACATATATACATTTTAAAAAAAAACACGTAAGGAGATTCTTAATTATGGATATTCATCCTCATTTACCCTAGACATCCTTAAAATGTAAAGAGACTTTGTTACAATATTATAGGTCAATACCATGGCTTATCAATATTATAAACAAATGTCATATGAAAATCACTATGTTTATTTGGGTAATGTGGTATTGATAAGTCATTATATTAACTCATGGTAATGTAACAAACCCTAATTATAACGTAATAATTTTCACATTTAAGAATCTTGTTCCATGTTATTTTAAATGTACATGTTTAACTCATATATTAATTCTTTTTAATAATACTAATAATAATAATAATTTTTATGGTTATTTTTAATCTTGGCAATATGAGATTTATCATAACGTAATTGTTTTTTATGTTTATTATGGATTGATGTTTATGATGTTCACCAACTATTTAATTTATATAATTACTCTAATCTAAAAAAAAAAATACTCACCACTTTTAACATAGAAATTGTATGAATATTGTAACATCCCTCTGTAACCTCGCATGAAAATGCATGGAGTTAGATTTTTTTTTTCACTATTTACCCACAAGTAGATATCAAGATTACTATTATAGATTCCTCATTAACTATTAGATAGAATCTTCATCATTGCATAGGTTATCTTTAGTAAGGAATAGTGATTTACATAACCATTAACAACCACTATTGCAGCATATTAACATAAACTTTCTGACATAATCTTACTTCATTTTCACGATTCCTTTAACTAGATTAGTTAATCACATATTTGATATTATAAGCATCACACCATGCAATAGTAATCATCATCAAACTGACACAATAAGCCATCACATCGTTGAACATTGATATACCCTGGAAACCCCATACGCTGAAAACAAAAAAATGTTTAATTTTATTATTAAATGCTCGTGAGGGTGTTCAACCCTCACTCAATGACTTATAAAGGAGCCCATCCCTTAACCATTGCCATAAGATCTTACAAGGAAATATCATTTAAATAAAACATATCTAGCTAAAAGATATTACAATCATCATGATATCATTTACCCTCAAATATTCAATCTTTATATCTTTGTGGCATGGCTGTTTCATTAGTGGACCATCCTACATCCCTCACTCATCTACATGAACCATTATTTCTTTACCTGCGACAATGTTAAACATAATCTATCATTTGCATAGGTTGCCATCCTTTCCCGCCATCGTCATCATTAGCATACTTTGATATTATAATTACATAAAGTATTAATCAACCAATAATTAATCTTTAATAGGGATTCTTCAACATCTATTCATGTGTATACATGAAATATAAATATAATATCGCAACATGCTTCTTCTAACAATGATGCTCATGCACTAATTATAAGCAAATAATTATCAAAGCATGTCAAAATAAATACACCATTACTATGATGCTTAATGCACCAACACGTGTTCTTTCCAAAGGGTAACCATTGTAACCATCCACTAGCATCATAGATTAGATTTCCATGCATATAATTAGGTAAAACTTATTCAAATAAAGTTAACCCTTCAACTTTTCTTTATGCGTGTAACTAAGTAATATTTCCAATACAATAGATATTATTATTAATATTATTTTTTATGCATACAAACGCAAGTCCTCGTCTAAGGGAAAACTAACATAATAGATATTATTATCGTGCATGCAAATGCTAGTCCCTTTTTGGAAAGTATAATTTCCAAGATAAATCTATTTACAAAGTCTATTATACATGCTCTGTTCTAAATGATAACTAACATGTTGGCTATTATTTCTTTTCAAATAATCCAACATCATCAATGTACTTTTCATGGATGCAAAGATTATATTTCCTTTCAAGAGATCAAACACAATATTTCTATTTTTTGTGCAAGAAAATAAAATAGTTCTTTTCAAGAAATATCAAACATAGATTTCCTTTTTGCGCACGCAGAAAACCTATCTCCTCTCAAGAAATATCAAGCATAGTTGTCTATTTTGGTCCATATAAAGAACTTATTTCTTCTCAATAAATATTAAGCATAGTAATTCTATTTTGTGCATATTTCTCATCAAGAAAATATAATAAAATAAGAACATATTCTATTGGTTCTCTTTAGGAATCTAATGCATAGGAATCATGTGAATAATTTCAAATAAATTAATAGTCTAACTTCCCACACATAATTTCATGCAATTTTTTTCTTTATATTTCCTTAAGCAAAGCTCACATGCATTCTTTATGAAAAATAACATGACTTCTTAAATCTTTTTTTGCATGAAAATGAAACATGTGTTCTTTTAGTACAACCACCATTCCTTCTACGCTTACAAATATACAAAAATTTTTGAAAACCAACATGTCTTCCTTTCTATATGCACATGATTCATAAGCAAGTTAATTCATAAGTGAGTTTTCAAGAAAATAATCCGGTTTCTTATTGTTTAATGCACAAGAATTGATATATTTTTCTTTCCAAACAATTAGCACAACTAATTTATCTTTTACTATGCAATGTTTCTAAAATAACATGGCTCATCTTTTATGCAAATGATAATTATGTGCATTGTTTTACTAAAGACTGGTTTTACTTTTACCATGCTTGTATGCAAGAATATCCTTAACTTTAAAGCATGCAAACACATGTTTTTTTCTTTTCCAATTTAATAATCTAAGTTCCACAAAAAAATCCTTGCAGTCTGTTCAATTCATTATACGAGACTTCTTTATCCTCTTATGTGTAGGGTTCCTATATAATTTCATATTTTAGAAGATTTGGCTAAGTTGCAAAAGCTTCAATAACATTTATACTTATTATGTATTATATATTTTTAAGCAAAAAGATACCATTCCATCTTTTGTTTTCGAGAAATAACAGGTAATTAGCATGTATACTTTTCTCTCAAAGAGTAGACTCTTTGTCCCAACTTGAGATTTTATTTTCCTAAAATGAAAATGCCATGATACACATTTGGTGAAACTATTGTTTTCCATTCTCACTAACAAACCATTCTCTTAGCTCAACTCCTTTTTGTGTCGGGCTTGCATTTTCCTATAGTTTTCAAAGCATAACTCGTCAAGAAAAGCCTTGGAATCCTCTCTGGATATTCACGACTGCCATTCTTACCCAATAATTATATTTCGACCCTTGCAATACTTGTGTCTCTCACTATGTAATAAGCGATATCCCCATTAATTATGTGCCTTCAACTCAATGGTGGAGATGAAACTTCAATGGTTCAGGAGGCAACATATGGAGATTATTCGGTGAATGGCCAACAACAATTAGAGACTAGAAGTACACTTGTATGTTTTGTTCCCTTGAATAAAGAAAGACGAGCTTGTTATGAAGAACGCGTGCTAATTAAATTACATTCCAACTATCATGTGTATGGAGATGTCGTGAATAATATGTGTGTGTTCCATCATCGCTAGGTAATTTTATGTTTTAGAGCATATATCCTTGGTAAAAATAAAGGTTACTAAGAATCGTTTACCTCTAACTAATTCAATATTATTGACTCATTAAAAACTAACTATTTAGGTTACATCAAAACCTTCATAATATTTTCATTTTGTGCACGTGAAATAGGGATATTACATACTCACCCCCTAAAGAGAACATTGTCCCCAATGTTCTTCCTTCACTGAAAATTTATCCTGTACTCATGATATAAAAGTATAAAAAATCCCCAAAGGGGATAATTCCTTTCAAAATGAAGAATTTTATTTCCAATATAAACTCATAAGAAAAAACAGTAACATTTTATCAATAAGCATAAGCATTT
This sequence comes from Pinus taeda, assembly GCA_000404065.3. NCBI lineage: Eukaryota > Viridiplantae > Streptophyta > Pinopsida > Pinales > Pinaceae > Pinus > Pinus taeda. Next base: position 9,451 of record APFE031047664.1, on the reverse strand, counting down.
GTAATGGGAAAATAAGAAATCTCTACTTTTCATCACTTAGCCATTATTCAATTTTTAGAGATAAAAGCAAAATATCTATACGAACTTACCATTACTTACCAATTATTCTTGGATTTTATGGTCACATTTATGCAAGTTCTCTAAGAATGGTTTGATAATCCATCAATACTCCATGGCAAGCACTCTGTAATAAATGACTAAAAAATCCAAAATAATCATATTATTCACAACATTTTAGTCAAATGAAATTAACAATACTTTAGTTATCAATCATTATCATAGCACTTCTACAATACGTAGAGATCATAAACACTCTAATCATCAAAATAATAAATCATTACACTATGTGCACATTGTCTTCTGTCTTATCTCTCGCTAAAAACACCCACATAGTACTTCTAAAGTAATCAGAGAGCACCTATCTCTCCAATCATCGAAATAACCAATAATTGCATCAAGTGCAAATTGTCTTAGCCCTTGATAAAGACATTCATAATTTTGGTAATACAATAAAGGAACTACACTACCAATAATTCCTTACCGAGCACGAGGCTCCTTTCCTGTCAAGATGTACATAAAATATTTACACAATCATATAGAAAATTCCTTTTTTTAACATAACACATAATTTATTAGTTAATTTGTTCTACTATGAGAACCACAATGGTAAAAGAATGATCCTCCCAACCCATGGGAACTAGTTTCCATGACTAGATAGAGTCATTTTCACATCCAAATAGTTCTCTGACAGAGACCATACCAGATATAGTCTGGAATTCCACTAGACAACCAGCTCAATAATTCTAATGACCACAAAGGGTCCAATACCGGATTCCTCTGGAAAACGTCTTTCCTATTCCCTTGACAACGTCCCATGTATGAGGAATTTTTGGCCTCCTCCAACAGGATCCAAAATCAACAAAGTTGCCTTGGTATTTTTCCCCTCTTCACCATCTTGGCCAACTCTTTTCCCTTACTGAGATCATTTATATCTAGATTGAGGAAATATGGGTAGGAAAGCACCATGAGCCCCTTTAGGCAGGTAACCTCCATCAACCAAAGGCCTCCTAGCCTTTCACAATTGTCCACAACTATATTTCATGTAAAATTCTCTTTTAGACATCTTTCCCACAGTGATTTACATAAAGTACCATATGCATATTATCATTAAAACAAAAAAAAACATTCATATACATCATGCATTCATACAACATGGGTCCACAATATCTAGATTGATAGGAAATATAACTAACATATAGGTTGTATACATTATGATTTTCCAAATAATACAATCATGCATATCATAACATTATACTTTCTAATTTATCGCTGGAATTCACATTGCAGTGTTTTACCTTCATAGGTTTTCATGTTTCCATTAATCACATCAGCAACATTAGCCATAAATATGCATTGTTTAAACAATTATTCACTTTCACAATTGTTTTAGTTTCATCCATACAACATTGTCATACATAAAAGTATATACAAATATTCATTAATGTGAATGTTAATAACAGTTAGGGTAACAATCCAAACATTTCCAATTCCCACATTGTATTGTCACCAACAGGCCGGTCGATGAAGTAACTACATAATCACTTGTAATAAGATTAAATCAAATCCAATTCATGCATATAAGTTTTAATAGTTATTTCTACAACACTAACTAATCGGCCATGACAAAACTCAATCGACAACTAGTTATTATAGTCAAGTCTCACTACTCAACTCATGGTTATTTTTAACATCGAGAGGGGTTCTTTCAGTGTCCTTTTTAAAACACTCTATCATCCTCTTCAAGGAAATTCCCCATATTTTTCATTCATGCATTTATTCTTTATCAGTAGTGCATTGTAATTTTAGTCATGTTCATGTATCAGTAATATTGTCATATTTCCAAAGGTTGGTAGTCGATTCTCACTTTCACTAGTGAGTACTTAGGTCCATAGGTGCAAAAAATACTTTATTATCTTTTATCCTCAACAGGATTCAAATGTCATGAATACAGATCTGTAGCAGACTTTATTACTTACTACTCTTCAATGCAGTTATAAACAAGAATGATGCATCAAATGTCAAAAGTAGTCTACTGCATATATCAGTATGTAAATTATTAGACTCATATCTGAGTTGATTCCCACTAGTAGCATACCTTGATTTTACTTTTCTATTTAAAAATTCCCAAAGGCACTAGTGCCGCAACCTTCAGCTCTGATACCACTTGTAACACCCTTCGGTAACCTCGCATGAAAATGCATGGAGTTAGATTTTTTTTTAGACAATTTACCCATGAGTAACTATCCATATTACTATTCTAGATTCGTTATTAACCATTATATAAAATCTTCATCATTACGTAGGGTTTATTTAGTAAGGAATAGTGAGTTACATAACCATTAACAATCACTATTGTAGCATATTAACCTAAAATTTCTGACATAATCTTGCATCAAATTTAATGATTCCTCTAACTAGATTAGTTAATCACATATTTGATATTATAAACATCATGCCATGCAAGGATTCATCATCATCAAACGACACAATAAGCCATCACATCATTGAACATAGATATCCCCTGGAAACCTCATAGGTTAAAAACGAACAAACATATAATTTTATTATTAAACACTCATAAAGGTGTTCACCCCTCACTCAATGGCTTATAAGGGAGTCCATCCCTTAACCATTGTTATAAAATATTACAAGGAAATATCATTTAAATATAGCATATCTAGCTAAAATCTATTACAATCATCATGATATCATTTACCCACAAATCTTCAATCTTTATATATTTGTCACCTAGTTGTTTCATCAATGGACCATCTTGTAGCTCGCACTCATCTACATGGACCATTAGTTCTTTACATGCCACAATGTTAAACATAATCTATCATTTCCATAGGTCACCATCCTTTTTTGCTATTGTTGTCATTAGCATACTTTGATATCATAATTACATAAAGTATTAATCAGCCAATACTTAATCTTTAATAGTGATTATGAAACATCTATTCACATGCATACATGAAATATAAATATAATATCGCAACATGCTTCTTCTAACAATGTTGCTCATGCAATGATTTTAAGAAAATAATTATCAAAGCATGTCAAACTAAATACCACATTACTATGATTCTTCTTGCACTAACAATGTTCTTTCCAAAGGATAACCATTGTACCATCCACTAGCATCGTAGATTTCCATGCATATAATTAGATAAAACTTATTCAAAGAAAGTTAACCCTTCAGCTTTTATTTGTGTGTATAACTAATCCAATACATAGATATTATTATGAATATTATTATTATGCATACAAATGCATGTCCTCTTCTAAGGTAAAAATAGCATAACAGATATTATTATCATGCATGCAAATGCAAGTCCCTTTTTGAAAAGTATCATTTCCAAGATAAAGCTATTTACGAAGTTTATTGTACATGCTCTGTTCTAAATGATAAATAACATGTTTGTTATTAATTATTTTCAAAGAGTCTAATATCACCAGTGTACTTTTCGTGGATGTAAAGATTATATTTCCTTTTAGGAGATCAAACACGATATTTCTATTTTTTGTACAAACAAATAAAATATTTCTTTTAAAAAATTATCAATTATAGAATTCCTATCTTGTGCATGCAGATAACTTATTTCTTCCCAAGAAATATCAAGCATAGTAGTCTATTTTGGTGCATGCAAAGAACTTATTTCTTCTCGATAAATAATAAGAATATTGTTCTATTTTGTGCATATTTCTCATCAAGAAAATCTAATAAAATAAGAACATATTCTAGTGGTTCTCTTTAGGAATCTAATGCATAGGAATTATGTGAATAACTTCAAAGAAATTAATAGTCTAACTTCCCACACATAATTCCATGCAATATTTTTCTTTATGTTTCCTCAAGCAAATCTCACATGCATTATTTATGAAAAATAGCATAACTTAAATATTTTATGCATGAAAGATGTGTTTTTTTTTTATACAATCGTCATTTGTTTTATGTTTACAAATACCCAATCTTTTTTGAAAACCAACATGGGTTCTTTTATATATGCATGCGATTCATAAGCGAGCTTTCAAGAAAATAATCTTGGTTCTTATTGTTTAATGCACAATAATTCATGTATTTTTCTTCCCAAAGAATAAGCACAACTAATTTATATTTTGCCATGCAGTGTTTCTAAAATAACATGGCTCATCTTTTATGCAAATGATAATTATGTGCATTCTTTTACTGAAGAGAAATTTTACTTTTACCATGCTTGTATGGCAAGAATATCCTTGACTTTAAAGCATGCAAACACATTGTTTTTTCTTTTCCAAAAATAACCTAACTTCCACACAGAAATCCCTGCAGACTTTTCAATACATTATAAGAGACTTATTTATCTTCTTATGTGCAAGGTTCCTATATAATTTACTTTTTTAGAGTATTTGGGTAAGTTGCAAAAGCTTCAATAACATTTATACTTATTATGTATTATATATTTTTAAGAAAAAATATCCCATTCCATCTTTTCTTTTCAAGAAATAGCATGGAATTAGCATGTATACTTATCTCTCAAAGAGCTAACTCTTCGTCCTGACTTGAGTTTCTCTTTTCCTAAAATGCAAATGCCATGATACAAAGTTGGTGAAATCAATGTTCTTCATTCTCACTAACAGACCATTCTCTTAGCTTAACTCCTTTTATTGTCGAAATCATATTTTCCTATAGTTTTCCAAGCATAACTCTTCGCGAAAAGCCTTTGTTATGCAACCAGCTCACAAAATTGAAGAAAATATAGATCAACAACTTCAAAATAAGCCTCTTTGAGGGGAACCTCCTTTACATTATAGAAATGAACAATTCTTGGACGATACAAATGACAAGACCTCCTTTCTATATATAGGAGTCTAAGGGATCATAGTATAATCAAAGCCGACATAACAATAATAATGTAAGGGCACAACAATAACAATAATGGGCATCAATCGGACATAATAATAACAATATGAGGACTACATGGGCACAACAACACAATAAGGGGGTTGCACTAATAAAAATAAGGGGCTACACTAGTAGTATAGGGACCTAACATGCCCCTGTCATTCAAAAAGTGTTGTCCTCAATGCTTGAGTACTTTTGGATGCTTCTGTATGAAATTCTCATCCTCCCATGCATAATCTTCAGTGGTTAAGTTCTTCCACTTGATGAGATACTCTATAATTGATTGATTTTGTAGTTGTCGGGTTCTTGTTTCCATGACTGTTTTAAGTTCCAATATGAATTTTCCTTCCTTTTCAATTTCGGGCAATATTGTTTGAACTGAGAGCTTGTCACCTATAACCTTCTTTAAGCATGAAACATGGAGAACTGGGTGCACTCAAGAAGATGCATGAAGCTCCTATTTGCATGCCATAATACCAATCTTTTGCAACACCTTGTAAGGACCATAGTAATTTGGTGATAATTTATTATCATTCCTAGCTTTCTTGAGGGATGTTTGTTTGTATGGTTGTAGCTGTAAAAATACCCAGTCACCTACATCAAAAATTGTTTTGCTGTGATGTTTATGTGGCTATTTTTTCATTCGATTCTATGCCAAAGTGAGGTTATCCTTTAGAAGTTGGAGAACTTGTTGTCAATGCTCGACATGATCTTGCACTGCTTGAACCTTAGAATGATTTTCCAAGACTTTTTTGAGTTCATGAGAAATAGATGATTTCATTGTTTGAACCTCTAGTGAACATAATTGTCAAATTACGCCTCATTGTTCTTTATTTATAATCTTTGTCATGCCATTAGAGATGATTATGTTTCCTGGTTTCCCTATGATACCCCTTAATTCAACTTCCTTTCCTTCCCAAAAAAAATTTCAAGAAAAGTTCTTGAAAATTGAAAGTTATCATCCCCAAATATTGTAACCATTGAACTCCTAGTTCAACATCAACACCACCCATTGGAATTGAAAACATTAGATTATTCAAGACATGTTCTCCCATGGATAGCTTGATATTATGGCACTTTCCACAGTAATTTATGGTTCCTCCATTTGCAAGCATTACTTGAAACTCAGGTGCTAGATATAGGAAGCAATTAAATTCCTTGGCTATATTACAATGAATAAAATTATGGGTACTACCCGAATCAATCAACACTGTTAGCTTTTTCTTCTTGATATTTCCTTCTATCTTGAGAGTTTAACGAGTGGTAATTCATTTGAGTGCATTACAAGATATGGTGAGATTCATTTCTTCTTTCTCTAGGATTGATTCCTGGTGTATATCCTCTTCTTTTGACATTTTTTGTTCATTTTCTTCCTCCTCTTCCCCTTCTATGTAAATTAATTTCTTCTCAGTGCACTTATGACCTTTAGTGTATTTTCTATCACAATTGTAACAAAGCCCTTTTGCTCTTTTTTTTTCCAATTGTTGTGGTGTCAACCTTGTAGGCGGTGGAAGGCTAGAAGAAACAACACTTCCATATTTATAGTTATGAGTGGTAGGCCTCCTTGTTGCCATAATTTTTCTTTCAGGCTTTTCTTGCCAACTTGTATTCCTTCTCTAATGAATCAGGTTCCCACAGGTGAACCTCATGTTGGATGTTATCCTTTAAAGTCCTTATGAAAACTTGAATCATATGCTTCTCTGGAATAACATTTACCCAAGTTATATTCAATTTTTGAAAGTCCTCAGTGTGCTCTTCCATTGAACCAATTTGTTTGAGATTTATCAATTGGCTAAGTAAGGTGTTACCCTATGTACCCTCATAATGTGCTATCATTTCCTCTGTGAAAATTAACCAAGTGACAAGTGGTTTACGAGAACAAAGCCCTTTATACCATACAAAATGATTCAGTTTTAAATATAACGATGCAAACTTACCTTTTGTAAAAGTTGCACATCATGTAGATCAAAATATTTCTCCATTTGTAGTATCCAAGTTACTGGATCCTTGCCATCAAACTTCCTCATATTTATTTTTTTTCTTTTAGGAGATTGATCTTGAATCTATTATATCTCTATAATTTTGGATCTCCAGGGTCTAAAATTTTGTCCTGTGGTATCCCTCTAAGTCCTCTTTCCAACTCCATGAGTCTGATCCAGATTGGATTCTCCAAGAAATAGTTATGCCCAATCTCTCACACTGGCCTACTTATAGATTGGTTCAGTAGAGCGAACTTGTACAACATTCCATGTGTCACTGTTTCGATCTTTGGCCCTAAAAGTGATGCCCAACAACTAAAATCCATCCTCTTTCTATTACTTCTTACAAAATTTGAATCCAATGCTAAGAGAAAATGTTATGATGATTTTCCCAAGGTCACATGTTAGAGATCGAATTTAGGAGCTTATAAAAACCCTGCCTTCCTCTATTCATATCTCCAAACATATAGCGATAAAAGAACTAAAATTTGGTCACGAGGTTCATCATGATTTCGCCTCAAATGGGCTGTAATTTTAGCATCTGAAGAATCATAGAAAAATTTTGTAGCGAAAATTTCACGATGACCTGTTTGAAGTAGTGAAACCCTAGAATCCAAAGCTCTAATACAAAATGTCATGCAACCAGCTCACAAAATAGAAGAAAAGATAGATCAACGACTTCAAAATCAGCCTCTTCAAGGGGGAAACCTCCTTTACATTACACAAATGAACAATTCTTGGATGATACAAATGGCAGGACCTCCTTTCAATATATAGGAGTCTAAGGGGTCATAATATAATCAAAGCCGTCATAACAATAATAATGTAAGGGCACAACAATAACAATAGTGGGATTCAATGGGTCACAATAATAAAAAAATGGGGACTACATGGGCACAAAAATATAATAAGGGGGTTGCACTAATAACAATAAGGGGCTAGACTAGCAGTATAGGGACCAAACAGCCTTGGAATCCTTTCTGGATGTTCATGATTTCCATGCTTACCCAATAATTATATTTCCACCCTTGTGAACTTGTGTCTCTCACTATGTAATAAGAAATATTCCCATTAGTTATGTGCCTTCAACTCAATGGTGGAGGTGAAACTTAGATGGTTCATGAGGTAGCGTATGGAAATTATTCCATGAATGACCGACAAGAATCAAAGACTAGAAGTATGCTTGTATGTTTTGTTCCCTTGAATAAATAAAGGCAAGATCTCATGAAGAACCAACCCTAACTAAATTACATTCCAATTGTCATGTGTATGTAGACATCGTGAATAATATGTGTGTGTTCCATCATCACTTGGTAATTTCCTTTTTTAGAGCATATATCCTCATAAAAAAAAAGGTTATTGAGAGTCATTTACCTCTAACTAATTCAATACTGCTGACTCATTAAAAACCAACTATTTAGAGTATGTCAAAACCTTCATAATATTTTCATTTTGTGCACGTGAAATAGGATATTACAAATATACACCTTTACACCTGAAATTAAAATTAACAGTTTAAATTTAGTCATATTAAAATTTAAAAAAATAATAATAACAATCATAATTAGTAAGCTAAGAGGACTATCTAACCCAGTATTAGATGTTGTCACATAATGTTACATTTAAATATAATAAAATAATATTTACATTAACAAATTAAAAAACGAAATGAAATTCTTTAATTTCCACCTTAAATTTACATCAACTTTATATAGAGATAAAGGAATTGAAACTATAAAAAAATTAATTTACTTTTTAGTATTAGGGAGATGTGTAATACCTTCACTACTTAATATGGAGATGATAGATGGCATGCAAAACTAATATTATTGATAATACATGATGTGTAATTCATTATATGTTCAATTGACATGTAATATTTAAAACAAAATATATAAATAATAAAAAAATATTTTGATGATGATGGTGATGATTAACATCCACTGAGACCAATATGGTCTATCTGACCTTAAAAAGGTGAGAGAATAATCAAGATTCTTTAAAAATTTATTTCTATGTTTGAAAATAAGTGAGAGAAGCATTCCCAAATCACCATAGTAATATTGACTTAATAAGTCAAAAAGGTTTGCAATATGATAAATATCTTGAAATTTAGAATAGATGTGAGTAAAACCTAGACAATACATGAGGAAGTGCTTTTCATATTCAACCCTCTTAGTATTGCATCGGTGACAGTATTTCATCCTAGTTTCATTTTGAAGCTCACGAGAGCCTATTCTTATTTTATCAATGTTCATTCTCTTCTTGACACTAGTCAAGCCAAATAGATAATTCCGGTTTTTAATATTGGCTTGATCACATCCTTATAATATCTTAGTTTAATTTTTCCCTCTCTCTTTATCACCCCACAAATTATCCTTAAATTTGGAAGTAATAATATTTTTAGTATTATCCTTATTCTTCAAGATGATGTCCTCCTTTATCTCCCAATGATCTAGCCAAGGCTGGGCATCCTTATGTCATCCTCTCTTGAGTCGAAGGTAGGGGCTTTTCCTAATAGATACAC
>APFE031047652.1:0-11901 GCA_000404065.3 Pinus taeda | reverse complement strand
TCCTAACAACCACAACACAATCCTGCCTAATAGTGTCCTTGATATTATCCGGAAGATCTCTGATCCCATATTCGACGTCACAAATAATGTCATCCATCGGGATTTTCCTAGGGGCAAAAGCAAAGTTTAAGCCCTTGCTTAAAAGACTAAAAGCGGACGGCAAGAAAGAAAAGCTAGAAAGGTTAACAACCCTGTTATTCCGAGAAAAAGAGGGAAGAAAAACCTCATTGCAATTGACAGGACAATCCTGGCCATCCTGGGAAAAATTATCAATATTAGTACCACCTAAATTATTATCATAATTAGAACCATTATTCCCACCCATATTATTATACAGATCGCTATTACCACTACCATTGATACTCTTACTATCTTGAAGATTATTATTGGTATTAATGTCCTCCTTGTTAATATCATTAAACCTCTCATTCTTATTATTATTAATGTCCTTACTAAAATTTTTATTAATGTTATTAATATTAATATTATTATCTATAAATATATTTATATTTAATTTAAATTATTATTTTTATTTATTATTTTTTTTCCATAATATAATAATAGTATACTTAACAATAAGAATAATTAAAAATAATTTGAATAAACATAATAAATTAAAAACTTTTTAAAACAATAACATTAAAAGTTTAATATTTTAATTCAATATTCTTAATCCTAAATATATTTTTTTTTAATTAAAGGAATATATATTAATAATATATATATATATAAATAATAATTAAATAGATAAATGAATTATTAAAACTAACCATTAACTTATTTTTACTTAAATTAACTTGGTAAGAATAAGTATAGTAAGAAGAGTAGCACTATTAATTAATGCATAAATATTTGACCTGGGCCTTAGGTAAACAATTAGCCGTTTATTTTTTACTGTTGGAATCTCTGCTCAGGCTATTTAACTTGCTGGACTGGATCTGTGTCTTCAACTTGTCCTGACGATGAACCACACTGGTTGGTTCGAAACGCGTCGGTAAAGGTCTTTCTTTATGTGATCTACGCCGAAATTCTTTGTATAAATATGATGGATCACAGAAGCCTCAATTCTACAAGTGGAGTGATTATCAATGAAGCTAGTTGTTGCTCAATGTTTCACAAGAAAAATTGTATAGTTGGATCATGCAACCAATGAACTATTCTACCACTTTGTAGAGCCTTTTGGCTCTCATGTTAAGCATAATGGATTTTTCTTTCTTGCATATGTTTTTGATAGGCTATAGTGATATCCACTTTTGCATTTTATTTCACTGATATGTTTCAGATACATCATCGAGTTCTGATTAGTATTATTACAACAATTTCCATTTTTAAGGTTTATTCGATAATATATCTACTCATATCTATAGTTGGAAATTATCTTGCCAACATGGATTGTGGTGGATTGAGATCATGATAACTTAGATTGCTTTGGATAGTATTCTTATTTTTGTCTATGTTCTTTTTGTAAAATTGGATTCCACCAAATAGATATCTTGTTAAAGGATATACTCGTTAAAATGAATATCCTTTTCATTTCAAGAAATCTTTGAATATATCCCTTCAAGGAGCTTTTAACCTTTCTAGTCTATTTTTTCATGTTAGGTGCCATACAAAATCATTGTTTTGTAATTTCATTATAATTTTCATCTACTTCTATTGTGTTGAAGACCCATTTGATTCAGAGTGCAACTAATTAGGATTTTATATAAGTGATGTAAAACCATTAGGTATTTGGGAGTGTATCATAATTCCCATTTGACTTTGTGGAGCCTTTATACAATTTGAGTTGGCTCAAGAGAACATTCTAAACAACTAAATTGGCTTAATAAAACTTCACTTTCAAAAGAGAAAAATGAGACTATTATTTTTTTTAATAGCTACAAATTCATCAAATATTTGATTAACACATATTTGTTAGATATCTTAGGAAAATTCTAACAAGATTTCTGAGAAACTTTTGTTTGATTATCTGACATTTTTTTACTATCAAAAACTCAATGGAATTGTTTGTCATATATCCAAAACCCTCTTAAAAACATTGGTAGGATATCCCCCAATAATGTGTAAAAAATAATGACTAATTTTGAGAAGGATATCCAACAAAGGAGCGTTGGGTAACCATCGAAAAAACACCAATGAAAATAGGAGGCACGTTCATTGAACATGTTCATCAAATTATATAACAAAATTACACCGAAGAAACTAGAATCCACGTTACATCAGAGTACATCGAAAAATTCCATTGGATTTTAGTAGTGTGCAAATGTCCCATTGGTAATAATTTATGATTGTGCAAATGTCCCTTTGTTAGATTGTGGTAATAAGTTAAAATCATATTCATCCAACGTGACCAATGATCACCTTTGTTACTAGTGCATTCTGCCCTTTTTTCCACTTAGCCACAATTTCCCCAACATTACGCACTTCACACAACCACAATAGATATGTGTGATACATCACTATATGTGTATTATTTCCCTTCACGCAGTGGCTTTATTTTCCACAAAAAAAAACATACAACTATTTCTTTTGCAGCAAAACTTTAAAACTATCTATTCCTCAACACAAAAAAATCCATTATTTATTTATACATAGACCTCATCTATAGAAGGGGTGGGGAAAGATCATGCACACATGAATAATTAAGCTTCCTCAAACCTCAAGTCTACATTATTTCCAATTTATCTTATATTTTTATTATGAACCACCATAGGACCAATCCACTCAGATTCCTCTACTGGCTCAGTTATTCTTGCTTCTAGCATTTTTTATAACTCTTATTTCACCTTCTTACTGTAAATTGGTTTCAACAGGTAAGGTATCTTCTTAACAGGTTTAACACTTAGTTTCAAGGGGATTTTCATTTCTCCCAATTCTCTTACTATCTCCCTCATTTCTACAAAAGTTTTGGGGAGTAGATCCTAGCATTCTCTCATCAAATTAACCACTTTTCCACTAACTCATTATCACAATAATCCCGTATAATGGCAAATTTCGGATTATGCATAGTTCCAATATTCACTTTCTTGGTCGTAATGGGCTTGGAATAGTATTTTATCTCCTACTTGGGTCCTAATACTATGTGGCCTCCTTCTATTTCTAGAATTTGCAAATTTATTAGGTCTTCATCATCATCAACTAATCCTTCTACAATATTGTAGCACTCATAAGTTCTTCGAGTTTTTGTGAATGTTTATGTGCTTGACACAGAGGTACTAACTTGTGCACAATCCAACATTTTGGCAAAAATATATTTTCTTTCAAGGCCTTCAAGTATTTATTAAGTGCAACATCCTCAAGTACAAAACTAAATGTGGATTTGAAACTTTGTTCCATATCTTCCAATTCTACTAGTCCTCTACTCACTTCGAGGTCACCATACCAATTCTTAGGAATAAAATCTAAAGTATGAATAAACTTAAGGAGCCACTCCTCCTAAAGTATATTTCTTCCATTCCAGGAAGAAACATAACTCTTTAGATTGGTTGTTGGATAATCCAACCTAGCATATTTCACTCCCTTAATATCTAATACTGAGCCAAAGTGAATACATAGTAAATTCTTACATTGTGCCAAGTCTTAATATTATTCTTGTGGCCAACCCACTAGTGTTCCAAAGTTGCTCTCAAAGCAACATTTAAAGCTAATAAGCATAAATCATCAAATATATATTTTTTAAATTCTTGTACAAAAGATAAAACATTAGATAAAGCATCATACCTTAGAGGATCTTGCATATCAATTCCAATCCAGTGTACTGCACAAGTAATGTGTACGCACCTCCTAGTTGATACCTCATGAAATTCTAGTTCTCAAAAGAAAATTTATAATATTATAAGAAAGAACCAATATTTTTCCATCTCAACACACCATCTATGGTAGGATTGACATAGTCCTCTTATCACGTAGTTATGTTGTAAATGTTATCTAAATATTTTGCATGTACCTCAGCACATACAAGATCCATGTATCTATCCCCTTCCCTGAGATCCAATGGCGCAATTACTCTGACATCCCCATACTCAAATACCATCTACCTCTTTTTGAAATTGATGATGAATTGATTATCAAATTCCCAATCAATTCATACTAGCATGGGATATGGATATTTGTCATCCACTATTTCTATGACTTCAAATTCTGCAAAACTCTTAAGTCCATCAATATCCACTTCCACATTAGACAACTGGCGAATGGAGAATATTCATTATTTTTTTTTCCAAACTCAATTGAATACAAGACCAAGTAAGTTTATTCTTTCCCATCATCTCCCATGTCTTCTTTGGCAGAATGTTTATATTTGATCCCAGATCTAGAATAATGTTGTTCATATCATAATCACCTACTTGCACACTAAATATGAACTCCCACCTTGTCTGTTTTTTGCATGTGAACTGATCAAATGAGCGGCATGGAGTATGAATTGTAAGTACTTCTGGTTCCTTGGCACATTGATCTATCAATTTGCAGAAATTCTCTAGTGCATTTTTATCCTTCATTAGGTCTAAACAAATTTTCAAGAAGGTTTTTATAGGAATTTCTCCAACTTTAGGTTCTCTGGTAGTTGTTAAGTCATAAAGTGGAGGCATATCTTACACTAGAACCTCTTTCAAAATATTCCATTTTGATGCAACAAGCTCTTTGCAAGTGCCCTTATATGTTTTATTTTCAATACGTGGATCAAAGTTTAGTGGAGGATCTACAACCTTCCTTAGCCACTATTGATTTATATTGGTTTTCTTTGTGGTATCCATCCTAGCCTTTGTGACCCCCCCCCCCCAATAACTACACCCACACACAATTGGTCTTTGCATACTTTAGCAATGATCATCTAGAGATTATGTCCTTTATTCTCTTGTCATTTCGTAATAATAGGGATAATCTTCTATTGCATGGTAAAGTTCTCTATAATAAGTACAAGTTGAGAAAGGATTGGGGAAATCCCTTGCAATATTTCCTAGTTGTCCATAATTAAATCAAATAATTGTCCCTCTATCCCTTCCAAATCCTCCTCTTCCTTAGGCTGGTCTTGTACATCCTCTGCCCATCATTCCTTGACCTCTTCCTGATTGATTATATGACTGCACAATTAATTCATGCTCATCTCCTCCTTACACACAGTAAGAATCCATAGTGCGCTCCTTCATCAACTCCAATGTTTGGCAATTGACAATATCATGTCTCACTAACTTGTAGAAATTACAAAACAAGGTCCTTACAAGATTCTAATATCTATACATCATGGCGAAGTTCAGGGGTGAATGTTTGTAAACTCTACAAACCTCACACCACATCCCTCTTCCTTTTTCCAATGGGTTGGTTGTGTTAGCGGCCATGTATCCTGTCAACATATGACATTCATTCATATGGTGTCCTTCCTTCCTACATATTGTGCACCATTATTTCTTGTTATTTTCTTTGCACTTAGTCAAGTCCTATAATTGGATTGTTAGTGTAGCTAGCTATCACTGAAATATAGCCATGCCACTATTACCTCCACTTCTTGCTAGAGATGCTTCAAATTTCAGTGTAATATCTAAGGCTTTTGATTGTAATATATATTTTTTGTTAGGTCAATGGTACTCATATATGGGGGATTAGTCTAGCAATGAACCACTCCTTCTGCTATGAATCTAGAATCTCAAATGTATATCTACCCAACAAGATCTTAACCTTTGAAAATAGCCCTAGATAAACTCACTTTGACCCTACTTAATCTCCTTCAAATCTATAATGCATTGTGACACAAATTTGGGTTTTTGAAATTCTTTCATTAATGCTTACTTTATATCTGTGAAAGTTATCTACTATCTAGCTTGGGTAGTATGCTTATACTTCATGATGTACCATGTCATTGTGTGGTCTCTAATGGTAGTTTACAGTCACACAATATTAGTGGGTTCATCTTGGAATTGGTTCATAGTCCATTCTACTTCACATACAAAAAAATGTTGATTAGGATCCTTAGTCCCAGAACCATGAAATATAGGCATCCTCAAAGTAGAATCTACCATTGTATTCTGCACATTTGTCTACAATAAATGATTGTTATGTATACTCACTATTTTTTTAGGAATACTCTGCATAACATTCTTTAATAGAGAATTATTTGACACACTTCTATTCAAATTACCAATGTCACTACTACTTCTATTATGACTACTCCCACTTTCTTTATTGGATAAAGTATGCAAAAAAGCTACTACATGAATTTACCTCTTGATCAACTAATGTGTGTAGGGTAATGGGTTTGACACAGGGTGTGGTCTAAGTAAGGTGAATAATATTCAAAACTTCTAATATTTTCATACCATACTATGAGGGTCCTCCATCCTCTCCTCCTTTGCGTGGTATGGCAAGTTGCACTTTTTTAGGACTTATTTGATCTTTGATGCTCTTTCTTCTCCTATGAACTCTTCTCACCACCTTCATTAGAAGTCTATTAGTTGCAAGTACTGATGCAGATATCTCTCCTATATCATTACCATGTTGAAACCATATTTTATTCTGTAATACTCCACCCTCTACCATCATTTTCTACCACATACTTCCTTTCTTGGGTTCCTCCTTTCATGTTGTCAATTTTGCAGCATCTTGGCATACCTTTTGGCAATTAAATTGGAGTTCTCAGTAGTTCATCCACTCTCTTCCTTCTTCTTTCTTTGCACTCGAGGCCCTATCCCCTCAGGTCATTCCCTAGTCATCCCCTAGATTTCCGTTTGTGTATAAGGGGTTGATTTTCTCATAGTATATAATTCCATCTTTAGGACTACCTTGTCAAACAATATAATTTTAATGGTAGTTGGAAACAATCTAGTATACCTTCCATGTAGTCCTTTCAGGAACTTCCACTATGGTGTGCTATATGATATTGTAAATTTATCAAAAAACCTATAATGTATCCTTCCCATATAACTTTGAACCAATAGCCTACCATGTGAGAGATATTTAATAACTAAACTAATTCAGGTGTCCATATTTTTGGCTCAATAGGTCACCAATTCGTATGCTCATCATTCAACGTTTGTAGCCATTGTATTAATAGATTTGGGAATTTAACAAAGAAAACCTCATAGAACTCAGTGAATACATACCTCTATAATCATTCTTCTTTATTGATCCACCAATCTCCAATCTAACATATTCTCACTCTTTTTCTTTGATCCACTAAGTTATCTCCTAAGCGGAATTCCACATTCCCTTCAATAAGAGATCCCTATCCCAGAAAAAAAACCATTTGTTGGCACTAGGGCAAGTCTGACCCAAGTTAATACGTAAATTCTAGCCAACAAAGCCCCACTAGACACTAGCCCTTTTGGCATTACCTCAAAACAAGTGAAGTCTCACCCGAGGCACCTATGGAGACTATAGGAACTAGGATTCTAGAGTGATGAATGAAATTGAAATATACAAGAAAGATGCCCTATTTGACATTCAATACACATTCATACATTAAATCCAATTGTAGTGATCCATAATAGCCATTACATGTATCAAGACATTAGAAAAATTTAAAAGGGGTGCTTCACTTCTATGCATAGTGAAATGTCAGACATTAATACATTTGACGCACTCGAGACTACTTATAACATTACTATAACATGCTGAAAATAAATATAATTTAAAGGAATCATACAACCATCGCATGAAATATGTAAAGTGGGACAATCCATCCATCAACCATTTACTATTAATATCCATATAGGGTGCTAAGCACATCATAACAAAATCACCTCTTTTACCCCAGATTGGCTTACTATCCTATTTGGAAACAACATTACAATAGGAATAACTTGAGTTTCCCCCACTGTAACATAAATTAACCAACAAGAATTTACCCCTCAAGCTATCCAACCCAAATCCTTTCATCTTCCACCTATCTATAGATCATCATGTGGACCCATGTTGACCTTACCATTGAAAATATTTACCATGGGCATTACCATGGGCAAGAAGATTACAATTTATATTCTTGAGCCAATCAAAACTGGTCCATAAGATGTATTCAAACTTAACTACTTCACCTTGATCACCTCTTGTGCTTCTCCTATCTACACACTCTTTTTCTTCTTCTACATTTCTGCGTATTGATACTTTTGCAAAAATTATGCATGTTGATCCTTCTGTGACAATTATGTGTGATGTTTCCTTCTCTTCACTTCCGTGTGCAATTTCTCCACAGCTATCAAAATGACATCAATATTCTAAGTGTTCCACCTAAAACTGGTTGCAAGAGCTCCTATCACTAGTCATATGTTTATAACACCCACTATTTAGATACCATTGGCTACCTTGGCTTTTGGAATATAAGACAATGCCACATTCTTCAATCCTTTATCCCTCTTTCTTCTTCCAATTCTTCAGTTCCTCTTGGGTTTTCTTGATTTGAATTTACTGGTTCTACACTCAACTACTTTATATCCATATTTATGAAATTTATATCATTCATTATAATCAAATAAGGGACCAAAAGTATTGTTGTCCCTGGGATTATTTCTACGTGAATTTACAAATATGTTATCTTGGTTTCACTGATAAGATTCATTTATTTTATTTCTTATCTGATCGTTTCCAATATGTGCTCTATAGTTTACAACTTTATGTGTAAATTTTGTACATGAATAATAGTAACTGTTAGCACTCCAGGAAACTCTCCTAGGTTGCAGCTTGGAGATGCCTAGTAACATGTAATCTTCAATATTGTTCTAAGAGTTATTGGAATGGATGATGGTTTGGATCAAGTCAGATGACGATTTCAGCTCTATTCCCACTCAAGGCATGCATGAACACCCTTAAAAACACAAGGCTTTAAACCACTAATGCTCAATAATTTGTAGATTTAATGGATAGATGGAGAATATTGACTGTATCAGCGGATTGCATACATAAACATAAATGAATGACTAGCTACAGGCAGTAGAAGAGGATACTGACTGTACTAGTAGATGCATATATGACCACATATGAATGGTTAGCTATAGGCGACAACGAAGCTTGCAAGTCTAAGTTATCAAAGCATGGATAAGACAATAGTTATCTGGCCTTAGACACAAAGGAAACGTGAACAAATTGTTCAAGTGCAAGCATAGAGCAGTAAAGAAAATGGATGTTGAACATATGATGGCAAAAGAAGTTTGTATTGCTAGAATAAAGATGAAGAGCGAAGGAACAAAGTAGCAATAGTCTCCAAAAGTTGAACCTGTATTACATTTAGCTTTCAGCTATTTATAGCCTGTTTACAATGTTCCTGAGCTCTCTAGAAGGCTCGGAGTCTTGATATATCCCCTCTGTCTTCTTAACTATTTGATTCCCTGAAGACAAGCATGGCTTGGAGGTTTTTCCTCCTTTTGATAGAGGAATAACATCTTTCAGATATTTTGGCTGCGCTGGCAGGGCTATTGATGCTCCATGATCAGTTGTTGTTGTGGTTGTGTTGCACTGTCTATTCTCGGCCTCTATGTTGGTTTGGGGAGTGAGTTGTGTTGTCTATTGATGCTTTTCGGCCTCTGTCCCTATCTCTTAGCCTTTATTAAGTAGCGGAAAGGGTCTGCGTGTCTTTGTTTTCTCTTTAGATTACAAATTGTGATTGTTTCTGTTATACACAGAAAAACACCGCAATATGTAAAATCCCGCCTATTTCTGATTCTTTTGGACTTCATAAGTCCTCAAATATGATCTATGCATCTATCGGGTCCGCCCTTAATCATTGTCACCTATCGCAAATGGCCTAGTCACGTGTTTCCTTTGTATTTCTTTGAAATACGAAAATACACTGAAAACTATGAAAAATCGGCCTCGACGGACTTCAAAAATTATAAATTTCCCTTCCCGAACCCTCTCAGGTCTGGGATTCATCGTAATCGAAAGTCCCCTGTTCCCCTTTGTATTTTGAAATACAAGGAAAATACATGAAAAATTCTTTAAAAACCACTTTGGCGCGGACCTCAAAAGTTATCAAATATCGCATATAATTACATCGGGTCCGACCCATCGGGTCGCAACATTTGGCCATGGCCTAGGCCTCGCCCAATGTATAGTGTCGCTGCGATACACGATGCGATCCGATCACAATTTCTAATCGCTAATGCTCGGCCTTCTTATAATATATATGATATATTTATATATATTATATATTATTTATTATATATATATATATATATATATATATAGATATAGATATATCATATGACTCCCGCTAATCCTATCATCAGTGATCGCTGATCGACGGTGTCATGCGCCCAATGTTAAACTGCCCCTTCTACTCGGACGATTGCGATTAGCCGCCTAGATCTAGGTTGTTGATTGGTTAGATCTAACAGCGGTTGTTCCTTCCCTGTTTAAGCCTTCATTTGTGGGTTTTTCATTGTTTTTTAAGTGTTTTAGCCTCCCGATAGTGATTTTCAGTCTTTCAAAGGGATTTCCTCCCTTGTTTGTTTCGATCGATGGATGATCTTTGAGCACTTTTGAAGACTTAGGGAGTGCTTTGGAGCATATTTGGATCCAATTTTGGGCCTTTTGTCAGCGAAGCTAACATTGGCATGTGAGGTTTCAAGAACTACAAATCAATGCCTTTCCTATATACAACAAGATCAAATCTTCCTCCTAGTGTTGCATTAGGCATGGAGTCTATTAAGCATAAAATAAAAACTTTGCAAACAACATATTTACAATACCAAGGCTTTGAAAGCGTTAACTGAAATAAATTTCGAAGAACAACCCATTGAATGGGCCATCAAAAACATATACTTCCTTTGGTGCATCCCTTTTGAGAAAATAGTCACCAAATTGAAAATTGACCCTTTTTACCTTTCCATGAAAGGTTTCTTTCTCTTGGTCAATGTGCATATTAGCAAATTCATCAAAGAATTACAAAATCCTATTGATTCTGGGTTCGATCCCCAGTGGAGTCACCAGTTCTGTTGCGGGATTTTATCCCCTAAGGCTCTTGGGTGGAACCCTAGCAGACTGAAAGTTGTCTAAATCAAGAAACATGCACACACACAGCCATTATGCTAGAAAAAGCTATTTCTAAAGTGAGAAGGACATACCTCAGGTCCTACGTTCAGGTAGTTCCTCAAGGGTCCAAACCCTTCTTCACGTCCCTTCCGCTCCTTTGCCCTGCAAAACCAACAATTCCAAAGAATGCAGCAGTATATGGACAAAGATTTCTATAAAAATCACCTTTATGTTATACAAGAAAGGAGTAAGTTATAAACTTTTAGACATCCATTCATACATGAAATTCAAACATGAACATCATTAACATAAAGAAAGAAGCATATCGGGAACAAGACGTGTTTCTTTATTAGACAAATAGAATAGTACAAAAAAGAGCAATATCACCTGAACCACTTCTGCAGGCTCAAAGCTCAGCCTCCTTCTGGATCTGTCCCGCCTCAAGCCTCTAGTAGGTCTCCTTCCAATACTCACTCCAAGATGTCATAACTAAGGGATGAACATCCAATCACAAGGAAACAAGGGTTTCCTATACAAAATGGGGGAAGTGCAGAAGGCACAAGGGTCTTCAGACCTGATCAGGGGGAAATCTTAGTATAATAACCTTTCTCTATATTCTCTCCTCCCTTAGGCCTCCCTTTTGGTGTCTTTTTATACCAATTCCCAAGTAGTTTTTTAGTTAGGAATTGGTTGGGGACAATTGAGGCCACGGGCACTAACAGGTGATCATCAAATAAAACCCGCGATCTCCGCTCGAAAATAAGGAGTTTTATATTTTTTTAAGTGTTTTAATACATATACGCGGGTTGGGTATATATGAACCCGCGTATACACGCGTTTAACTCAGGGCAATGTCGCGTACAGGAAATAAAACACTGTTTTTTAGATTTTGGACCAGGTCTGGAAGGAGGGGTTGCCCTAGGCCATAAGTGCAGCATCACAAAC
>APFE031047651.1:7115-28110 GCA_000404065.3 Pinus taeda | reverse complement strand
TCTCAAAATTATTCTTGCCATTAAATTTCTCAATTTCGAAACGGGCACTTTGATTTTTCGCCATTTTGTATCAAAAAAAAATCCAATAATCTCCAATATCCCACCAGCAAAAAAAAATTTGCCAATGCCTTTGATTTTACACAAAAATCTGACTATGTCTTTGATTTTAAAAAAAAAATCTGCCTGTGCCTTTGTGCTTATCCCAAACAAAAAACTATCTTTTGCACTTCACAAACAAAAAAAAAATTTCTTGTTTACACTTGTTGTTTTTATTTGCACCACTCAATCCCAAAAAATGCCTGTTTATCAATTTTCCTTTCTAATCATGGACCCTAGTCTTGAAAATCAACGGAATTTATAACACTGCCTTTTATTAAACTGCGTTCTTTTTTTTTTTTTTTAAATCAATGACTGAGGGTTGTATCCAAAACACACTGCATTTTTTCAACAAGTAACTGATTGACTGTCATGTAAAATTTGTAGACTGCCCCTGCGTTTTTGTTTTTTTTTGTATAATTGCGCTATTTCATGTAAACACTTGAACGCTGCCCAACGAAACTCAAAAGGAGTCACTGGTTTGTTTTAACAAACCAAAAAAAACAAAGGAATAACGGGTACCGCTGTTTATTTACATGGTATTATTCACTGCTGAGCCACCGAAAGAAAAAATTCTGATTTAAATCCAAAGAATATGAACAGGTCTCCTGGCGTTTGTAGACCATACACAACATGCTTTATCAAACAACAGTTTTCATATCTTTGGATACTCATGGCGTTTGTAGACCATACACAACGCAACATTCACAACACAATGCTTTCAAAAAACTATGCAGGTTTCTCCCGCACCTTTAAAACAGTCCACGCACCATTTAATAATATTACCCAGCAGCAGTATTAAAAAAAAAATTACCACGAACCAGAAAATTTAAATACCAGGTAAACAGCGTGCTCCATGGCCCCGTGCAGGTAGTGTTGCTGTTCTCCGCGTGCCAACAGCAGAGAAAAATTTCTCCACGCACCAGTCAGCAAAAGGCAGCGCCTAACAACGAACAAAAAAATTGTGGCTCACACGCTGGTAATCTCACGCTGCTCCCTCCTGATCTCACGCAGCTCCCTGAGTGCTCCAGCACAGCCAACGCTCCAGGCAGCACCTCCAACATGCTCTGATACCAATTGTTGAATCAGGTGCTCAGCAAACAATTAAACACACACAGCAGAAGCAAGCACATAACACAGTATTAACGTGGTTCACCCAACCAATCTGGGCTACGTCCACAAAACATAGGCATCATGAATAATTAATCAAAATTTGGAGATTACATCAATGAAATCCTCACACACTCTTAGCAAACCATCCGAATGGTTGCCTATTAAATAGAATAGAGAATCTAACAACCTCATAACTCCCTCACATCAAATATAGGAGGCATTAACTCCCTCCCAACAACCTGGAGCTAATCTAGGAACTAATTCCCTATTGTTGTCATCCTTCAGAGATTTTTGCCTATTTGACTCAAACAGCAAAATCTCAACAGACTCATGGGTTTTTCTTTTTTACCCTTTCTCTTTCTTATATTAGTCCAACCTCTAGAGCTATCACACATCGCTGA
Source organism: Pinus taeda (assembly GCA_000404065.3). NCBI lineage: Eukaryota > Viridiplantae > Streptophyta > Pinopsida > Pinales > Pinaceae > Pinus > Pinus taeda. The sequence goes on along the minus strand of APFE031047651.1, from coordinate 26,500 downwards.
AGGTGGAGTTGTTTCCACGATATTTTGAGAAAGCTCAAACGCTGATGAATTTGCTCTAACTACTATTTCTTTATCATTGTCTCAGTGATTAGACTTATGGGTATGTTTTTCCCACTAATTGTCGGTATTGTCATTGTTGAATCCTTATCATTGATCTTTATCGTCATGGACCCCTCTATAGAGGGGTGATATGTTGTGTTGTCAAGGGGTGACCTTTTTTGTTGATCATCGCTCTTCTTATGATCTGCAACATTCTTGGGGTCGGAAGCAACTTTTGGGTCCCTCCATCCATGGCCATATTTCTTTGGCTCTTGGGTGCCAAATGTCCCTACTGCCGAAGGACATGAACTCTCAAGGTGCCTAGGGTGTTGATAGGTTCTACACTTGAAAGTGTTGTTTTTGTAGTCCAATGGTTGGTGAAGTTCTTTACCATCACACATGAGGATAGTTTTGTGTGGAAGACTTTTATTAAGATCCATTTCTACACAAATTTGGACAAAAGTGATGATCCCTTGAGCCAATCTATCACTGTCCATCTTGATGAAGCAATCTATCAAGTCTCCGATATTTGCTAGGATCTCTGATCGAATCTAGTAAAGAGGTAAGTTTAGGAGCCTTGCCCAAACTAGAGTGGTCAGAGATTTCATAGTATTTGGGTTAAAGTCTAGAAACGATGGTTAAATTGGAAGGCCAACTCGGCCCCAGAACGAGGGTCCCTCATCAAAAACCTTATGGAAATCTTCCATATCCTTGAAGACAACCACGGAAAAACCTTTCAAACAAAAGAGAAATCCACATTCTGGGACGTGAACCAATCTGGAGGGCCAATGATGAGGGCCAAAACCCATTAAAGCAACATATAATCACCCTACGTTTGTAATCTGCTACCGTGATCCTTGAGAGAATAACATTCATTGACATCTTTGGAGTGTCCTTAGATTGCTCCACTACAAGAGCTTGACTTGAGAGTGCTTTTGAAGTTTGAGAGCTAGAACCAGGGTTAAGGGCATCCTTGAAGGATTTGGGCTTCAAATCCAAGGCTTCCCCCCTACCCTTGGCACCTCCTGATGCAGGAGCATCCAACTCACCGTAATTGGGCAGAAATCTAACCAGGTCCAACAACTCATGACCAAGTAAACTGTCAAGGTTTTATGGGAATAATTTTTCTTTTTATGTTATTTTACAGAATCAGCAAAAGTCAGATACCTATTTTATTTTCCAGTTTAGGATTACTGTAGTTTCATTGTTGATTAAAAGGTAGTTTATGTAATTAGGAAAAATAACCATCAACTGTTCCTACAAGTCTTGGAATGTCAAATGATTATAGTTATGGATAGAAATAGAAGTTATGTAACCATCTTTATAACAGTTAAACAAACTGCAAGCATCAACTGAAGACAGAGGGCTATAAAGCCAAAATACATGTAACAGGAAAGGGTTTAGTTCAGAAGAGAAGAAGTTGAGTGAATTCAGAAATAGAAAATACCAAGCATTCAAAACCAGAGAAGTTACTGTCCATCGAAATTGTCTGTATAAATATGTGTTGATTTTCATTTACATTTTCATCACCTAATAGACTACTGTATCATTATAAATTATTACATTGTCATTGCTACTGTACAAGCATAATGCACAGTCGAATCTAAATCAGGCGGATAGAATTTTAACGAATTCTGAGTCATCAAACAAACAGTCACATACTTATTTACGCACGCAGTGGAGCAACATTACCAGTTTACAATGTTCAGTTAACAGCGACCAAATAATACAACCAGTCACGCTCACGTTCGAATGCACAGCAACACAAACGACGGACAAGCGAATATGCCAAGGTAACAAATAACCATATACTCTTTTTCCATTAAAACTTTCATTTTCAATTGTTCAGAACGACAACCTACAGCAAAGTCAGTAGGGCCGAGTCCCATTGCATGGAACAGAGAAAAATCTAGATACGTTGGAGACAAATATGATTAAATTACAAAAACCCAGGTCCAAAACGGAAAACCCTGAGTTAGGGTTTGTGACAGACCAGCAAGCAGGGTCACACTGGACTCCCATACTTTTACACACGGAGTCGAACAGAATGAAAATTACAGAAGAATAACAATATAGTGACCAAACAATCAAACTAGCGGACGGGTCATCCCCAACGCAAAAACCAACATTCACAAACAGTAACGAGTTTCAGGCCTACCCAGAATACAAGCAACCAGTACAGCCGAGCATAGGAGAATACACCACCCAGGTCGCCTATAAGGACCTGCAAGGAGCCAAAGGTAAAATTAGTGCATGGTACAGGAAGAATACAGAAAAAACGAAACCCTGTGGAGAAAAATAACCTGATAAACGAAACCCTTACCTGGAGGACGCGAAGAGAAGCTATATTCGGAACAGTGAACAAAGTTGAGCGACTGGAGAGAAAAGGGGCAAGTTGGGTTAGACCCAGAACAAGGAGAGGATGGAATTGAAGCATAGAAAGACAATGTACCTGTGTTAAATCCGAAGGCGCATCTCGAGAAACCCTGTGCTTCCAACCACAATCAATGCCGCGTCGTGAGAAGGCATATGAACCCAGATAATTACCAACAAATCGAACTTGGAATGAAAATCTCAGAGAACCAGTAGCACATACAGAAACCACACAATGAAAGCCATATGACAGTGAACAGGGAGACTAAATTCGAGCCACAGCCGAATACGACCAACCGAAGTTACATTTACAACCACAAGCAAGCCAAATAACCAGTGAATCCATAAATGCCATAACCAACAAAGTAGCAGTGTGAATTACCAAGGATTGAGCACGAAACCAGGCAAATAACCTCCATAGCTAGACAGGTTTGCTTTCGGACAAACGAACAGAATAACCAGAAGCGAAACGAAGGTCTCATACAGTACCCAGAACCAGTCAAAGCACAACACATTGCCCATAAGTTTCGCTACAGAGCCGAAGGAATCTCAGCATAACGCAACCATCGTTTTCCCAACGCAAAGCACCCTCGGCGCAACAGAACAATAACCAAAGGAAGGATCGAGAGACGCGTTAAACATTAGGGTTGAGTAGTATACCGAGGCTGGGTACTGCCATTAAGATTGCATTTACTACCCAGCTACCACCAACCTACAGAACCGTGGGAGAATACCATACATCCGCCACGTAATCAATCCGAATACACAACATAAAGCACAAAGCGTCGCCAAGTGGGCTGGGTCCCATCACCTCCATTTAGACGCAGTAGAGAGGGAGATGGAAGAATCTCTCTTGATGCCATAATCTCATGCAGTTCGCCATTTTGAGTTGCCTCCCTTCAGAAAGGAGTCTCATTCCCCCACAAGAACTCTTGTGGGCTTCTGGATGCTAGAAGCAAGCTAAAATACTGAACCCTCTTCTTCAACCATTATGCAAAGAGATTCCTAGGACAAAGATCTGGCAAAAATTGGGACAATCTTGGAAACCAAGTTTCCAGGACCTCTACATGATGGAGTAGCCTCCACTCGTTGGAGAGATTCGTCAAACATTTTGCTAGAAACCCCATAACCCAAGAAAACTTCCTAATAAGGAATATGGAAGATATTAAAAGAATTCTGCATCTTCCACCCTGCCTTGGGGATCAAGCTAAGTAGAAATTTTCTACCATGGTGTGATTTATTTCTTACACCATTCACTGAAGAAATATTCATGTACCTATCATTCTCGTGCATCCACTGTGCAAGATCACACAAGGAGGTCCATTTCTTAAAGACCCTTGAGGTGTTCTATAACTGAAACCACTCTGCGATTGCATAATTTCGAAAGGGTGTATGTCCTATGTCAATCTCTTGACCAGTGACGATGCAATTCGAGAAGCTGCTAACACCTAATATCCACAATTCGAGAAGCTGATAACACCTAATATCCTTAGTCTGTGTGGGACCTCTATTTTCAATCAACCACTTAGTATTTCTATGAGTTGATTTTATTTATTTAAATTTCAAAATTAAAAATATGATTATTTTTAATAATGCTATTTTATTAAATAAATGTAATAATATTCTTAAATATTGTTTATAAAAATTAGCTTCCCATTAAAACTAAATTTGATTTAACAATTAAAAAAAAAAACTTCTAATTTATTTTGAAATTATATATAAAATTAAGAGTCAAAATAAATTTAAATTACAATATGACACTTTAATTAATGATCAAAGTAATGTGAATTTTGTAATAACTAAGAAATCTGAGATTCAAATCCTCCCTAAAAGATTTAAAATGTCCAAAATTAAAATCCTCCTTGTAACTTAGTTCACAGAGACGAAGACATAACATAAACCCAAAAAAACAAAAACCATAAACCATAAAAAAATTTACAAATAACCGCGCATCAAAAAACGACTTGAAAAAATTCCTTTGTTACCAAACAAAAAGCAAAACCTTAAATCACAATACTGATTATTGATGAATTGCATGATGCACATTCATTTTGCATTTAGTAAAATATATCTGATCTTAAATCACAAAACTGATTAGTGATGAATTGCATGATGCACATTCATTTTTGCATTTAGTAAAATATATCTTAATTTTTTTTAAAAAGATAGAAATGGTTTTAGTGACATAAAATATTAAATATTAATGAGTTAAAAACTAAATAGGGTATATTCATATATTTCAAAGCTTTTTAGGAATGAAAGAAATGATTTTAGTGACAGATGGATTGCAAATAATAAATAAAGAAAACAGGGATTCCATTTTCATGAAAAAGACCTACGAGGAAAGAGAAGAAAAGGATTATTCTAAAAGTTATCTGATAGGAAAAACTTCGTTCGTTGGAATAATTTTATTATTTTAAAGTTTTTCCTTTTCAAAGTGTGCATGTGTACACCGCATGCTCTTGGAATAAGATATCAAATTGACCAGAGATTTATTTTTTCCAGAAGAAAAAGTTGTATATTATTTATATTATAGATAGAACATTAAGTGCAATATGGAGAAATAGATAATATTTCTAACGAAAAAAGATAAGATAGAGTCATACATCTATAGATTCATTGTCTATATATTTGTTAATAGATCTAGTATGTACACCGATAGAAAAATATGATTCTAATGCAGAAAGATAAGGAGCCAAAACATAATACCTAAGCTTCTATGATTATAGTGGACCTTTTTGAAAGGAGAATATAAACTCAGATATCAAATTTGGATTTAAATATTGCATTGATAAAAAATATAATGGATTATTTCATAGGTGGAAAGAGAATAATGATAATATATTAAAAATTTAGATTGAAATGGAAATTTTATTAATCCATAGCTGAAAAGAGAATAATATAATATAATAAAGTTTAGATTGAAATGAGAATTTATAAAATAATAATTTGTTATACAGATTATTTTATATGTTATAATTATTGAATTGAGGCTTCTATGATCCATATCAAATTTATGAGAGATTCTTTGGCGTAAATCACATGAAATTTTGTCAATGTGTTTCCAACCAACCAGTGTGATTCATCATCAGGACAAGTTGAAATTTCATGTGATTTACGTGGAAGAATCTCTCATAAATTTTTATAATTATATTTATTAAAAAGAAATTGAAATAAAAAGATAAATATAGACATGATTAATGGTGAAATTTTGTCAATGTGTTTCCAACCAACCAGTGTGATTCATCATCAGGACAAGTTGAAATTTCATGTGATTTACGTGGAAGAATCTCTCATAAATTTTTATAATTATATTTATTAAAAAGAAATTGAAATAAAAAGATAAATATAGACATGATTAATGGTGTTAATATTTAAAAAGAATTATTTATTGAAAGTTTGATGATATGATACTTTTTTTTAGGGTGTGGTTCAAGGACACCTTGGTCAACAGATGGCGCTACGTCCACGGACACCTTGGTAACGGGTAGCGCTACGTCCATGGAAAAATCCCCACGGCCCACTAGGCCTGTCCACGGACACCTTGGTAACGGGTAGCGCTACGTCCATGGAAAAATCCCCACGGCCCACTAGCTAGGCCTAACCCAAAAGGCAACGAGTGGCGCTACGTCCATGGAAAAATCCCCACGGCCCACTAGCTAGGCCTAACCGGAAGGGCTTCAGAGAGAATGGACCCTGTGACCTCCCGATGGCGAGGAACTGATTTTGACCAACTGAACTAACCCTTGGAGCTTGATAATACAATATCTTAAATAAATAAATATAAGAATTTTTTAACGAAGGAAAAAATTTAGTATAAAGAACTAATTATAAATTTAATATAATAATTTTTTTTTTCATGAACTTTATGAAATAAAAAAATGAATGTATATCTATTTTGCAATCTTAACTACTATGTTTATCAATCTTAAGTTAAAGCCAAAATAACCAATTTATCCAAACGCTTAGAGGAACAAAGGAATTCTCATTTTTTTTTTTAATATATACGAATGCACATATATTTCTATTACACATATTTATAACTTTACAACACATTTCCTTTAACATTAGGACCTATTTTGGGGACCTATGTTTCATAAGGAAAGCTTTAGCATTAGGATCTATTTTTCTATCGTGTGCATTGTCAAAATCTCTAGGCCTATTTACTTTGTCCAAAAGCAGCTAATGGTGCCTAAAAGACCACTTGGGTATTGAAGACACCATAAGGATGCCATGTATTTAGCTTGGAGGTCCCAGTTCCCATTGCTTGAGGTCTAGAAGGTCCATTTTATTGCATAAGGTCCTTTTTTTCCTTCTTAACCATAGTCTAAGCCCTTAGACCCATCATTGATACCCATAACCAATTGATGGCAATGATATCCCATGGTCAAACATCACATAGAAAGGTATTATGTGGTATTTCAACACATCTTTTACCATACATGAACTCAAGAAGCTTTGCTATATTTCTTGGGACCTTCTTATAATTCCCTAACCATTGTCAAGATGTAATGACCCATTAGTATTATTCAAAACAACATAATTTCCCTTGGTAAACCACTCATTGATTTGTAGACAGTTGACGTATTGCAAAATTGTCTCATCAATGTTTATGTGAATTATAGGATAAGAAAAATAGTTGTCACCTTGAATTCTTATTAGACTATAAAAGACTACTTTGTAGGAATGATACATCTTAGACAAAATAAAGGATGTGTATTCTTACAATAATGTAATTTGGAAACCCATCTTTACTCATCAATGACCATCCACAATATGATTGAAATCAACACAATGATGATATAAGGAGTCACTTTGTGTGAGGGCTCAACTCCAATCCATAAACAATGATTTCAATGCAGTCCCAACAACAATTCAAAGTATAGTTAGTAGCTCATATAAACATAATAAAAATCATCCACACATTTTCATTTGAAAATTTCTCTCAATATGAATAACTGTGGAAACATACACTCTCTCATAATAAAAAACATCAAATTAAATTATAGAAAATCATTATAGTGTGTTATTAATCAATACAATGGAGTTTGAGCTAGGATTTCTTGTTTTCATTGTTGTGCCAAGAGGCACTCTTCGACATAGTATGGAAGAGGTGTTGTAATGTTATGTATAGATTTGGACTCGGTTAAATTGCAGGTAAAAATTTAAAAATAAAATTAGAGAGTTCGAATTATTTAAAATAAAAATAAAATTAAAAAAATATAACATACTAATGGTTATAAAAATTGTTATGATTGTTTAAAATTAAAATTGAGGTCATAGAGTCAATTTACCATTAGCGGTTTTTGGGTTCTAGGTTTTGATAACCCATGGTTTTGCTAATGGTATTCTTATGTAATATAGCCTATTTAAATGCGTCAACACTCCTTTGCAATTTTCCTTTGGGGCATGTGTGTGTGTATGTGTGTGTGCGTGTATTAAACCAACTGAGATCCATCTTAACTCTCGATCTATCAAGCATCGAGAGGGATCAAATATCTCTAGGTGAAAACCTTTCCTCAAGGTTTGCACTCAAAAAAGAGGTTTTCACCTTGAGATATATGATCCCTCTCAGTGCTTGATAGACCCAGAGTTAAGATGGATCTAGGTTGGTTTGTAAAAGGGGGATTAAGCAATATATATGAGACAAACAATAATAATGGACTACTATGTATATGACAAGAAAAATTGTATGGTAATTGTGTGGCTCTATCCATTGAATTTTACACAACAATTAATACTCAAGCCACTATGAAATCATAAACCCACATCCATCAAAAGGAAATTCTACTTATAAGAATCAAAGAATGTTGGTTATTGTGGAGTTAACATGATTTTTCTAGTCGATGATTTCACAAGAGACCAAGGAATTGTGTAGTGAGCAACATTGGATCATAATAATGAAACCATGATGTCAATACTAAATTCTTGAACATTATTAGTAATAAAAAAAAATGTGGTGTGTGGGGCTTTTCCCATTGAACAAGACACAATGATGTGTTCAAGCCACATCTCAACTCAATCACATAATCTTGTTCAATCTCACAATAAAACCATGTGAAATACACTAAAATAAATTGATTCTTGTTGGTGAATATCCAACCATAAATGTTAATGCTAACAAAAAACTTACAATTTGGTGATGTATAACAACAAATTAAATGATAATATGTGCACATTATGTTTAAGAAAATATGTACCCAATGAATATAGAAATGCAATATTTCAACTCAAGGTTGAATATTTTGGCCATTAGTTGGACATAATCTATTTTAGTATGTGTGTCAAACAAATATTTCAACTTCTCTAATGCACCAGGGTGTAGGATTTGTTCTCCTTGTTCTCCCAAATGGATAGTGCCTTATCTGATGTGGAATTGTTAGGTGATTTTTCCTCCTCTCCTTCAGATATTCCTTTTCTAAGTTATTAAAAATGGGGTTGTGCATGATCTTTTTGGATCACTATCTATAGTTCTCCTTACTAGTTAGCACCACACTAGCAATGGAGATGAGGGAACACATTTTCACAAAAAAAATTGAAGGGGTTAGAAAATTTGGAGTAGTAGTTCTAATGGTGATGGCTTCTTCTTCCTCTTTTTTATATATTCCTTCTCTCGCTAGCTCTCTTCTGTAATGAGCAATCCAATTTTTTAATAACACTTGATGAGAAAGTTTGGCAAAGTCTAAGATCTAAGCTTAGCAAATGTCATCATGATAATAAATCCTTGTAGACATGAATGAAAAAAAATCAACGCAAGCATGCAACTTGCTTGTCAAAATCACACATTGGAACTAAAGGACTTAGATGTTAGGACGAATCACACACATATCTTGAATGAAACACACAATAGTTCTTTTATGCAAGTTAATTGAACAAATATTTGGACTAATTTCATATAATCATTGGAAGCCAAATGCACTCAAATATGTATCAATGCCTTTTTGTTACCATAGAACATGCTCATTGCAAACAATTCAAATATTGATCGGGCCCCCAATCATCTTAAAATCCATTGTGTTAATATTCTTGATTCAATAAGTTGTAGAACTGAACTATATAGAAGAAAGGAAAGGGTAAAATATGGAATTAATTAAGAAAAATGTTTGTAAATCCAGTGTTAGTAAGGCATCAAGGAAACAACTTGTAGTGTTGCAAAGAAATGTTCACTTCATATGAGTAGAGTAAGGAAGTCTCATAGATTCTTGTGTGATTTTTGCTGTCCTCCATGAAATGAAAAAATACTAAAATATCATTGAACTTGTTATAAGGAAGCTACCCTTCCAACATCTCATTAGAAAGTTTGCATAGGATTTTAAGACAGATTTGAGATTTCAATCTTTTGTTGTGGTAGCCTTGCAAGAAGCATCATAGCCCTATATTGTTGGCCTCTTTAAGGGCACGAGTCTCTGTTCCATTCATGACTATAGGGTCACCATCATGCCCAAAAATATTCAAATTTCTCATCATGCATAGGGCTTCACAACTTTTGTAAGTCACATAGAGAGAGATAACACAAACTATAAGCACAAGTATAAATAGGGAGTAGTGTTTTTGATACCCAAAAACTAAGGAAATGAGCATGCAAGAGTTATAATTTTAGATAGGAAGGAGAGAATGCGTAGATAAGAAGAACGATGGAGACAAGAGTGACAACGTTAGTCATGGACATGAAATGCTAAAAGAGTGAGTGTGGCCTTTTTGGTGTTCTTGAGAGAACGTGCAGGTTTGCAACCTAGCAAATAAGGATGGAAGGGAACTAGTAGAGAAAGGAGTTATAAAGAGAAAGTAGAATGCCTAAACTTGTCTCTGATACCATGTTAGGCTAGGTTGAGTAACTCTCAATATTGAATTTTCCATTAACATTCAATGTTATAAATAGTGAAGTGAGACTTCATTTCATATTCTGAAGTTCTATTTATCTTTTCCATCTCCTAAATTATTTATTTATATTTATATTTATAGGAAAAAAACCCCAAAGGATTGTGTCCAACACAAGGCATATAAATTTTATAATCCAATTACAAAGAAGGTGAAAATCAATGAGGATGTTGAATTCAAAGAAGATTAAGCATGGGATGGGATCATATACAAGAATTTAACTATTGGAGGAATAACACCTTAAGTAAAAGATTAAATAGAGGAGTAGATTGCGTAAGGAGGAAAAAGAGTTTCAAAAACCCTATCATCAATAATAGATGCTCCAACAAGAACTCCAAGAAATTCTATTCAAGGTGACCCATCTAGCCCAATAGCTTAGTCTATTCATACTTTTCAATCAAGTAGTAAATTTGACCCTACAATTACTAATGTAAGATCTAAAAATACTAAAGTTTGAGAGAAATACATGAGGATCTAGATGTGCATTCAAATTTTGCATTTCTTACTTGTCAATCCACATAGTTTGAAGAAGGAATTAAAGAAGAAAATTGGGTCAAAGAAATGAATGAATAATTGGAATCCATAGAGAAGAATGATACATGGTATCTAATGGAATTATCAAAAGATAAAGATTGCATTGGTATAAAATGTGTTTACAAAAATAAGTTTAATGAGAAAGGAGAAGTAGAAAACTGCAAGGCCATATTGTCGCAAAAGGTTTTGCAAAAAATCTTGGAGTTGATTATGGTGAGACCTTTGCACTAGTTGTAAGGTTATATATGGTCATAGTTGTCTAAACCATGAAAGGTCAAAATAAGAGGAAATATTATCAAATGTATGTAAATTCAACATTCATAAATGACATTTTATAATAAGAAGTCTAAGTGGAGCAATCAATAGGATATGTGATAAAAGAACATGAGGATAAGTGTACAAATTGAAGATTTTTGGATGAATGAAAGTCAACTCTCCTTGTTTGTTTCATGACATGTGCCTAATAATCTCTTAAGGACCCATTAATTATGGCAATGTGTTTTTTTACTAAGACCTATGGGTTTTGGTGTAATGGAAATTGTGATTCCAACAAGTTGTATCAGAGATAAAGGTATCAAGTTTGGAACACACCTAAGTCACGTTGGGGGTGAGATTGTTGGACTAATGAAAGCCAACACTTCCCCTGTGTTTTGAAACATGTACTTAACAACCTCTTAAGGATCAATTAACTCTAGTGATGCATCCATTTACTAACACCTATGGGTTTTGGTGTAATGGAAAATCATGATTTCAACAAATAAATCTTTCTATGGGCTTAAGAAAGTTTCCAATGCTTGGTATAGCATCATCGATTCATGTATTATTAGTAATGAATTCAATAGAAGTAGAAATGGTCCTATAATATAAATCCACACCAAAAATGAAAATACATAAAAAGTATTTTTCTTGAAAGAAACATGTTTTCTCATGTATTTTCAAATTTCTTCAATGTGACAAAAAAAACTAGTATTTTTTATTTTTCTGGTGTGGGTCTACTCAAAATTATGTAGAGTAGATACTCATTGGATGCAAAATATTCCCAATCCAAGTGGTGGATACACTTGACATTTGAGTAAACCTACAAGGAAATAATACCAAAAATACAATTTTAAAAAATATTTTTCTTCTTATCCCTCCAAAAATATTTATCACTCTAGTTGCCAATATCATCTTGAATATTAATGGTTCTTTTAAAGTTTATTTATTAATACATTTTTTAATTTTAAGACCCATTTTTTACATCAAAATTCCCCTAGGGGATATGATATAGCATATTCAAGCACTCATAGTAATTTCTTGGTTGGATATATTGATAATAATTTTGCAATTAGGATGGATGGTGAACAAAGCACTTCAAGATATGTCTTCCATCTTGGTTCAAGTGTGATTTTATGGGCATTGATGAAGTAGCCCATTGTGACAATATTATCAATAGAAGTTAAGTATGTAGTAACAATAACAATAATATGCCAAGTAGTTAGGTTGTGTAGAGTATTAAGTGATCTTTAACAAGGATAAGAAGGACCAACATTAGTATAATGTGATGACAACTCAGCAATAAATTTTTCAAAAATCCATGTTTTTTTGGGAAAGAAAACAAACATATTAGTACTAGTTACCATTGTCATAGTCTATATGTTCTACATTTTGGAAGGTTTTCCAGAATTTAGCAAAGATTTCTTAGAATCACAAGTTTGAGGTGTAAACTATCCATAATTTGAGTGCCCTAGGGGTTTTTTAGGGTGAAAATCCATATATGCAATCAATAACCAATTATTAATAACAAAAAATAATATTTGGCTAAAAAAATCATCGGATTCTAGCCAAAATTCTAAAATGTAGCATGTTTATGGCAATACTAATATCATTTTATTAGATAATTTAATGGTAAAATCTACTTGGAGTTTTTTAAATTAAAGGACCAAGTGACTTATATATGTCCATAGCGAATGACAAGAAACATGTTTAAGTTTCATAAAAAAAAATAGGTGTTGTAGATATTGAAGCACTTAATGATTGTAATTAAGGGAGAGTGTTAAGATATTATTATTCTTGCACTAGCATGGAGAGTTCTAGAAAAAACTCAAAGTTGACATCTACTTAGATTTAGTTAGATCTATATACAAATTCTAAATTCTATCCATCGAAAACTAAATGCTCCATCAATTACATTAATAAAACCTCCTTAATAGAAATAACATTTGTCATTATCTTATTTTTTTAATAAATTGCAAATTACCCAATTTTCCTTAGTAAAAGTCACATTTCATTACCATATTATTTAAGGAGTAATGTAAAGAGGTAACCTTTTGGTCACCTTGAAGTTTGGATTATGGCAGTTGAACATTTTTTGGCAATTCAATGATCCATATCCTCCATGCTCAATTCATCTTTGGCTCTATTCATCTTATGCACTCTGTTTCCTTAATCGTCCAATGTACACAGGCATGAGATTGAGAGGGAAATGAAAATTAGAATTTTAAATGTCTTATGATTCAAGATGATATATCCATGAAGATCTTACTGACCCTATACTCGTTAGACTACTCCACTCCTAACACCTATATTGAAATTCCTTTGTACCCCATATCTGATCTATGTCTAAACTAGAGCATAAACACATCGAAGATACCAAACTAAAATCACTTTACATAGAAGCAATATAAAAATAGTTAAATCAACACTGATAGTACACAAGAATATATGAGCCCAAATCTCATTTCTCATTAGTCAATTAATAATAAAACACTAGGTCTCTCGTACCAGGGATCATGACTCTTCAGATTGTTACCCTCATACTCACAATCAATAAGTCTAAAATGATAAAGTTATGAAACTTGGAAATTATAATTCTTACTTGTATTTGATGTGCTCATCAATTCTAGAATGAGTCTGTTCTTAATACTTGATAGTTTGTTGATGTTTAGTTGGTTGAGAGATTCTCTCCAACTAGTTAGCCTCCTAGATTAGTGTGTGGCTGAGATATTCACTCAACCAAGAGATTGCATGTCCAAAATAGACTAACTATCTCGAGACATAGCTTAATGTATATATTGTATCATCATTCTTTGTGAATATACAATCAAGATTAAAGCCTTTTCTTCCAACCTTCCGTCTCTTGAATTATTTATTTATTTTCATTTATTAAATTCAATGGGTATCAGAGCAGTTATAATTCTTAGGGCTTGATTTTTTCATGGTAGTGTTCCATGGGAAGGCAAGACCGTGTTTGAGGGATTGTATACTCGATCAATTATCAGTGACTATGTCCATTCACTACATGGTGATGGTTTGTGGCAGTGTGGATTGTATATGCCTACACATGCAACCTGTGTGCAAGTGAAGGAAAAGGCCGAAGCTTGGGTAATTTATGGTTGATGAAGTAATCCAAAGCATACCTATATGATATTTGACCAAAGGTTGTTTTTTGTTGACCATATATTATTCAGGAGTTTGAGTTCAAATCTGAAGGTTGATTTGCATGACTTTTGATGGCCTTTCCCTTGTGAGAATGTGGGTTTTTTCGAGGGAGAATAGGGAACAAAGTTCGATCCTCTGTTTTGTAATTCTCAATTATTTATGTAATGTAATACATAGTTGGGTTTTATCAAATATATGGCCGAATTTATTCATTCAGGGAACAACTGAGTAAGAATCCATCTTTTTCATATATAAGTAGTGTTGTCTATACGTTTTGGTGTGAGACTCATGATCATATGTTTGATAAAGGATCCAATGCACAAGTGATAGGTTGAATTGAATCAAGATATGAATGATGTTGTGGTTGGAAATCATAACCAAGAAACCAAAGCAATGGGTGTTATCATAATCGATTTCTAGATCACAATGAGAAATGTTGAGCAACATGGGTCAAATGTTGTGCTGGAGACTAAATCTCTATTTAGGGTCATCAGTTCATAATAATTGAAGAATACCTCATATTGAACTGTGAATAGATCCTAGCATAACACTCTATTTCCATTCGAGGTTATAATTCACTCAACAGTGAAGGGGGCTCTGTCAAAATGTTTTTTCCACTATCAGATTCAGAGATGAATGGTCAGGACTGCTTTGAAAAGTCAATATATATGGTGGATGTTCAATTTTTATGAGTTTCCCAATACAATAGGATTGTTTTGAAAATCAACCTCCACACCAACATCAAATGGTATTGTTAGGTATTGTGATTGCAACGGAAATTAGAGTTGTAAAGAGGAAGTGAGTGGAATTTTCCATTGTTTCAAGACGCCCCGATTCTAAGGTATGGGTGATATTACATAGTGCTTTCCACTGGATTCCATGACAAAGCTCCATGCGATGGGTTGGACAACTGTTGCAAAACTCATGACCATTGCATTGGGAAGATCAGTTATCTCAATGTCAATTGCAATCACAAACGGTTGAAATTCCTCAACACTTACCGCAGTTCTAGATGTAAATGTGTTAGAAAACCTGCACAGGTGAATCTAGCTAGTAAAGGTTGAACACACAGCTTTGCAGAGCAAAAACACTAAAAGAAAATCGAAAGAAGAAAAGAATGATTCATTTGAAAATAGGTTACAATGCTCATGATATAGCATTACTGGGTGAAGATCCCAAGGTAATGCACCATAGTGGTGATCAATGAGAAGACTCAACACCTACAACAAATTCTGGAGATAACTAGCTAGTTGTGGAGTGAAAGGAGCAAATCAAGGAGTAAATCACGCAAAAGGAATCTTGCATGCAGTCCCATGCTCTAACTAAGAGTTTGCATGTAGGTGTGTAGTAGTTCCAACACCCCCTCTGAACACCACTATGGGGAAAAATAGAAAATGGGCTCTGGAAACTAAGGCCAAAGGTCACCCAAAATACAGTGCAACTTGTACTAATATTGAGGAAAGAGGGAAAACCTCCCCCTCAAAATACAATGTAATCAAAAGAAAAGAGGAAGAAAAGACAGTTGCTAAGCAACTGTGTCCTTCACTCCAAGACGATCGCGCAGAGAGCAAAACTTCTACTTAGTGAATGTCTTGGTGAAGATGTCTGTAGCCTGCTCTGCTGAGGGACATAACTGCAAATCAATGACTCGATCATGTACTAAGTCTCTGATGTAGTGCATATGGATCTCTATGTGCTTCGTCCACTGCCGCTGTACTAGATCCCTGCAAAATTTGAGAGTGCTCTGGTTGTCACACCAGATGACAATGGGCTAGTGGAACTAGACGCCCAACTCAGTGAGGAAGTGTTGTAGCCACAGAGCCTGAATGGTGATGTTGACTACTCCTCTGTACTCGGACTTAGCTGAAGAGAGAGCAATATCAGCCTGCTTCTTGCTTGACCAACAAATAGGGCCAGATCCTAGATTGAGTGAATATCCAGAGGTGGACTTGCGATCAATGTTGTCTCCTACCCAATTAGAATCTGTGAAGCCAAGGAGATTCAATGCAGTGCCTACTGCATAGTGAATCTTGAAGGTGATGGTGCCCTGCACATATCGGAGGATGCACTTGGCAGCATTCTAGTGTAGCTCATGCGGCTCCTGCATGTATCTGGAAACTTCCCCTACTGCATATGAGAGATCTGGTCTGGAGTGGGTGAGGTACAATAAGCTCCCCACTAGCTGTCGGTAGAGAGTGCTGTCAACTAATGGCGTGTCACCTCCATCCTCAAGGTGGACCCCAGACAGAAAAGGAGTCGGTGTTGGCTTGCAGTCAGTCATGCGAAATCTCTTGAGGAGATCCCGTGCATACTTAGCCTGACAGAGTTTGATGCCTGTGGCATCTTGGCTAATCTCAAGACCAAGAAAGAAGTGTAATGGACCCATGTCCGTCCTCAAGAACCTATCATGCAAGGCCCTCTTAACTGTAGCAATGGCTGAAGCTAAGCTGCTAGTGATTAACAGATCATCCACATACAAAACTAAGATAAGAAGAGAATCATGTGTCCTAAGCATGTAAACATTCGGATCAGACTTACATCTTTCAAAGTTTTGTGATAAGAGAAAAGAATCCATCTTCGCATACGAAACTCTCGGGGCCTGCTTAAGGCCGTAGAGAGATTTCTTTAGTTTGCAGACCAAAGATGAATCCTGAATGAAACCATGTGGCTGCTCCATGTAAATCTCCTCTGATAGGTCTCCGTGAAGAAAGGCATTCTTCACATCCATCTGATGTACTTCCCACCCCTGGGCAGCCGCAATGGCAAGGGTAAAGTGTATGGAATCCATCTTTGCTACTGGAGCAAAGGCCTCATCATAATCAATGCCATGCACTTGTTGGAAGCCTTTAACTACTAGCCTCACTTTCTGTCTGGTGATTTGCCCATCTGCAACACTCTTGGTCCTGTAGACCCATTTGCATCAGAAAAGTTTCCTTCTTGAAGGAAGGGGGACTAGATCCCAATTTTGGTTCTCCAGGAGGGAGTTATACTCCTCCTCCATGGCGGACTCCCAAGATGGATGCCCAACAGCCTCAGCATAAGACTGTGGATCAGAAGACTGGACCAAATGACAATGCCAGGATGGCGATGGTTCAGTGGCAGTGAGGACAAGAGGAGGCTCAATAAACTTTGAGCTAGTCCTCTGCAGATCAGAATTATCCCCCACAAGACTATTTCTAGTAGTTGGGTGGCCTTGTGCATATATCTCACGTAAGCTCCTTGTTCTTTGATTTATGACAGGGGAATATGATTCACTGCTAGAAGCCCGATCTGGACTTGGATGTGGATCATCATTTGCATGCACTAGATTTGTATCTAAAGACTCTGTCTTTGCATCTGTATGCTCTACCTCAGCATCTGCATGGTCTGTATCTACATCTGAGTGTACTGAGTCATCATCTCGGACATGAGGAAGATAAAAAGTGTCTGCATGCGGCAATTGAGGTGCATGCGAGAGACTTTCCTCAAATTTGACACTTTGCTCAATGATGAGCTTGTCTGTAGAGGGAATTAGGAGTCAGTATCCCTTCAGACCATCAGGGTATCCAAAAAAGATGCACTCAATGGTCTGTGGATCAAGAGCTTTCTCTTTTTAGAGGGGATCCTGGCCCATGCTCTGGAGCCGAAAACACGGAAGTGGGTGACCTCCGGTTTAGTGCCGCTCCAAGCCTCAAAGGGGGTATGATCCTTGATAGACCTGTGAGGAGATCTGTTTTGGATGTAGCTAGCACAATTAAGTGCTTCAGCCCATAGCTTATGAGGCAGTGACTTAGCATGCAACATGCAGGAAGCCATCTCTTTGAGAGATTGATTCTTTCTCTCAGCAACTCCATTTTGCTACGGAGTGAATGGAACTGTGTACTACAATTGTATGTCGAACTGAAGGCAAAGGTTCTAAAGTGCTTTGTTAACATATTCCCCCCCATTGTCTGTATGGAGGGCTTTGATCTTTCTCTCTGACTGTGTCTCCACTAGTGCTTTGAAATCTTCAAAGTGCGCAAAAACTTCAGATTTGACCCTGAGAAGATACACCCAAGTATACCGTGAGAAATCATCAATAAATGTAAGCACATACCTTGCTTTGTTGATGTTAGGATGAGGACAAGGCCGCATGAGATCACTATGGATCAGATCTAGAGGAGAGGGTGCTCTATGAGTATTGTCGGTGTCAAACTTTTCTCTAGGATGTTTTCCAAGGACACGCCCTTCACAAACTCCTTTGGAGAAACTGATATTTGGCAAGCCTTCCACCATCTCATTATTGCTTAGTTGTGGCATATACCTGTAATTTAAGTGACCAAAACTCTCGTGCCAAAGCCTGCTACTATCATTAGCATGTGTAAGCAATAAGGAGGATTCAAATTCAATAAATTCAGAAAATGTATACAGTCTGGCTCCATTGTTTACCTCACCAGTTGCAATTTTGGAGCTTCTATGTAGATCATATATGTTCACTGCATCTCGAGTGAATTCCACTCTTTCCGGTGCCAAAATGAGTGATCTGATAAACTAAAAGCAGATTTACCAAAATTTTTGGAACATGAAGCACATCTTCAAAGCTTCCATGTAAAAGTTCCACTCTACCTTTTCCGGTGACCTCAATAGGTGAGTCATCTCCCATGAGGATGGGAGGTCCTTTTCATGCATCCAAAGAGGAATAGACTTCCTTTGTAGCAGCCATATGATGTGATGCACCAGAATCTATAATCCATGCATTAGGAGAAGAATTAATTACAACTAAAGCATGAAAATTATTACCTCTCTCGTGTGGCGGATCGTCAGTTTTCTTCTTGGCGCCCTGAGGGATGTGATCCCCAAAGTTGCGCTTCTGAAGGATTTCTGCCGTTTGGTCAATTTGTTTCTTCATGCAAGAGGATTCTGGATGGTATCCTCTTTGACGGTAGGTGCATCTGTTTCCTTTCTTCCCTTTCTCATTTCTCGAGCCGGAGGAGTCATTGAAGGGCTTGGTGTACCCTTCCTTCTTTGGATGGGAATGCGCTTTTCCCTTGTCTTTTTGCTGCTGATTTTCCTGACTTGAATCAGATCTGTGATGTTTATTGTGGCTGCTATCATGCACAGCAAGTGCATGCGCTTTTGGAGGCTTGATTTTCCCCATGCCAATGAGTTTATCTTGCTCAAAA
>APFE031047647.1:138805-153312 GCA_000404065.3 Pinus taeda | reverse complement strand
TTTATTTATTTATTTATTTTATTTATTTATCGGGTCATGGGAGTTAACCTTCCTTATATCGAGGGGACCACGGATAGGATTGCGAGGATTCTGAGAAAGTTTGATGTGCCCGGGACTTTTAGACCTCTTAATACTATCCGTAGCTCCCTCAGATCTGTAAAAGATCCTATTGACCCCAAAGACATGAAGGGTGTCTATGTCATCCCTTGTTCTTGTGGGATTCCATATATTGGTGAGACGGGTCGCTCTATCAATCAAAGAATTAGTGAGCATTCAGCTGACTTAAGGCATGGTAGGACCAAATCCTCTGCCCTAGCGGAA
This sequence comes from Pinus taeda, assembly GCA_000404065.3. Classification (NCBI taxonomy): domain Eukaryota; kingdom Viridiplantae; phylum Streptophyta; class Pinopsida; order Pinales; family Pinaceae; genus Pinus; species Pinus taeda. The sequence goes on along the minus strand of APFE031047647.1, from coordinate 152,991 downwards.
CATGCTGAGAAGACGATGCATCATGTATGTATCGAAGAGGCTCAAGTCATCGCTAGAGTTGCTCAGTTTCACCATCGCAAATTTCGGGAGGCCCTGGAGATTGAAAAAAGGCCGAATAATCTTAATAGGGATGATGGCTGGAAGATCAGCAGCTGTTGGGTCCCAGCCCTGTCTTCCTAACCTCTGCGGTCCCTTCTTGGTTAGGTCTCTGTGTTTCTTGGTTTTCCTTTGGGTTTGTTGTTTAATTTCTTGTTTTTCCCTTGATTTGATCTGTTCTTCTTTTAATTTTCGTCCTTTGGGTTTAATCCCCTCTATTTCCCTATATTTTTGGGGATTATTTAATGTTGTCGTTATATGTTATTTGTAAGCAAATGATTTGATAGTAATTTAGCTTTCGTTAGATTGGTTTTTAACAAGCTAACGCTATGTTTAATGAATGAATTAAAATAGGCTTTTGCGTAACTATTTAATTTTCCTTTTATTCATTTAATTGATTTGTATTGAATTCTAAGTTAATTTAAACTAACCTTAATAAATGAAGTAAGATATAGAAATTTTAAAATTTTACAATATGTATGAAAATATACTATTATACATTTAGATAGGATATATTTATTATAAGTTTAATATATTATATATATATATATATATATTATATATATATATAAATAAAATAAAATTGATAATATATATATGATTGAACATTAAATAAAATATTACTAGAAGGTTAAGGACTGTAAAAAGATTAATATATATATGTATCTTATATAGTCAGATGGGTTTATTCATATATATATAATATTTTAAATAATTAATGGTAACTAACCAGGGATATAATTTACTTCTATATTTTTCTAATAATTTATAAAAATAATTTAATTACTTAAACATTAAATATAACATTATATTGGGTATTGGAAAATATTAATAATATATATTTTGAATAAAAAATTGATATCTAACCCGGTTCTGGTTTATTTTTACCCAGCTGCGTATATATAGTAATAATTATATAGAATATTATATTATTTTAGTTAAAGGAGGTTTGACTGGGGTTCGTTAGTTGAAAAATAGCCGTTAGTCTTTTTAGCCGTTGGAGTCTCTGCTTAGACTATATAACACGCTAACTGGATCTGCTTCTTCAACTTGTCCTGACGATGAACCACACTAGTTGGTTCGAAACGCGTCGACAAATGATCAATTATGTGACTTTGCCAAAAAAATTCTAAACAAATGTAGGGTTTATTGGTTAGCACAACTAACTCTGAACCTGGGTCCAAGCCCCCTCAAGCCAACACATACAATGCCTCAAGCGGGCTTGTCCTCAAAGATTCTTGGTACCTGTTGTTCTAAGTGAACTCAACCAGTGGAAGATACTCTCCCCACTTCTGTTGTTGATGCATCACATACATCCTCAACATATCCTCCAATATCCTTTCCACCCTCTCTGTATGTCCCTCTGTCTGTGAATGATAAGTTGTGTTGAAGGTCAACTCTATACCCAAACCTGCAAATAACTCTTTCTAGAATCTAGAAGTGAACTTGGCATCCTTATTTAACACAATCTTCTTTGGTACACAATGCAACCTCACCGCATCTTTGATGAAAACCTGTGCTACATCATTAGTTGAATATGTAGACTTCACTAGAATGAAGTGGTCTACCTTTGTCAATTTTTCCACTACAACCATGATAGAATCATGTTGTCTAGATGTCCTCAGTAAACCTATAATGAAATCCATGGAAATGGCCTCCCAGTTACACTCTGGAATCGAAATAGGTTGAAGTAATCCACCTAGATGCTTGCACTCTGCCTTACCAGTTGAAAATCTAAGCACCTAGCCACAAACTTTGCCACTTCCCTCTTAAGATTCGGCTAATAATAAAACTTTTTCACTGTTGTCAATGTCTTTTGGTATCCTAGTTGACCTTAATATGGCTTAGAATGAAAATCCCTCAAGATAAGCTTCTTGAGCCCACCATTGTCTGACGCATATATCTTGTCCCTAAATCTGACCAAGCCATCTGCTGTGAGACGATAGTCCACATCTTGATCACATATACCCTGTTGTAACCTATGCATAAGCTCCATATACATGTCATCCTAATGTCCTACCTACAATATCCAATCTTGTAAATTTTTCCCATAAGACCTCATAGTTATTATATGATTCACCTGTATCCTTCTCTTAAGAGCATCTGCAACCCTATTCTCTTTACCTTCAATGTACCTGATCTCAAAGTCGAACTCATTAATCGTGGCCAACCATCTAGCTTTGCTGGAATTCAGATTCATTTGGTCAAAGAGATACCTCAATCCACTGTGATCACTCATCAATATGAACTTCTTGCGAAGAAGATAGTGTCCCCACATCTTCAAAGCATGGATGATCAATGCCAACTCAAGATCATGTGTCGAATAATTATGCTCATGTTCATTCAGTTTCCTTGATTCATAGCATACTACATGTCCTTCCTGCATAAGGACTCCACCAAGTCCTATCTTGCAAGCATTTGTACATACCACAAACTCTTTGTTTGAATCCGCAATCTTTAAAACTGGAGCATTTGTCAACATTTGTGGGGTGTGTGTTATTTTCTTTCCATGACTAGCCCCAGTAGTGAAGTCGAGGGGTTAGAGGGGAAGTAGGAAGTTTCCCCTTCATTACGTTGGACGCAACGGGGGGGGGTAACAAGGGGGCAACAGCCCCCCTGTTGGGGGGTTTGAGGGGGGTGGTAGCCCCCCTCTATGGGGTATAGGGCAGCACCCCAAGAAAAAAAAAATGGACCCTTTATTAGGTGGGCAAACCTACCTATTGTTTTGTGCGTGGTTTTCACACATGGTTTTGGGAATGATGGTTTTCTGCCCATGGTATTTTGTAGATTCGGTCAAGGGAACTACGATTATTTTCTAATCCAAGGTTAATGGATTGGGGTTTATGGATGCTTTGGCATGTATATATATGTATTGTAACATTGAAAGGAATATAATGAAAAATCAATCTAGCAGTCTCGGTTTTGGGGTTTAGGGGAAAATCTTTGTGTATATCTATTTTATGTTTTATGCTCTCGCCATTGTTTATTTTTTGTTTTTAGAATTCGTATGCAGGTAATTTATGTACAGGGTTAATACTTACATTTGGAATCAAAGTTGTTTTGGCTTCAATGGTATGCTCTTGCTACTGAGGAGTTTTGCTCGGGCCTGTGGTAGACCCTATTCAGTGGGACACCTGTGGGATCGATTCTTGTGGTGAAAGAAGATGGTGATTAGTGGAAAGATAAAGATTGAGAAATTTAGTGGTTAGAGTTTTAAGTTGTGGAAACTCAATATGGAGGATCTACTGGTGGATAAAGATGAGTGGATCACAGTAGATCTGGGTACTGAACGAACAGAAATGTTAGTTGAAGACCGGGTAAATTTGGATCAAAAGTCAAAGAGCAGAATACGGTTGTGTATCTTAGATTCAATATTGTTGAATGTATCAAGGGAAGCTTCAGCGAAGGCTTTGTGGGACAAGTTATGGAATTTGTTCCAATCTAAGTCTCTAGTGAATAAATTGTTCCTATGGAAAAACTTGTATAACTTGAGGATGAAAGATGGAGATGCAGTCACAGAGCATCTGAACGCCTTTATACTGTGGTAAGCCAGTTGTTATCTATTGATATAAAAATTTCAGATGAACATAAGTGCATAATTTTGTTGTGTTCTCTACGAGATTCATGGGATACTTTGGTTGTTGCAATAGGTAGCAATGTGACTACCTTGCAGTTTGATGAAATAGTCTCATCCTTGTTGTCGAAGGAGATGAGACCAAAAAATACGGAGGGACAGAATGGTGATGCCTTGTCTGTATGATGACGGTCCCAGAACAAAAACAAAAATAAATCCTCGAGTGAGAGATCTAAATCTAGAGGGAAATATAAATCTCCAGGAAAACCTATAAAGGTGTGCTGGAAATGCGGAAAGGAAGGGCACTTCAAAAAGAATTGTAGATCTAGAGCTCCTGAGAAAGAAAAGGGATTCGATGATGCTCCTTCTGCATAGGTGAAAACCACCTCAAATGAAGGTGGGGATGTGTACTTAGCTTCATATTCAAGTACACATGTAGATCATGAGGCATGCTTTATTGACTCGGGTGCATCCTTTCACATCACTCCCCACAGGGAGTGGTTCTGCGAGTATGATAAATATGATGGGGGTGATGTTTTCTTAGGGGATGACAGAAAGGCTAGAATCATCGATAGAGAGAAGTCAAGTTGAAGGTTCAAGGTGGAAGGATTAGAACACTTTTAGGTGTTCTGCATGTTCCTGCATTGGCGAGCAATCTGATTTTTGTAAGCAAGTTGGATGATGCAGGTATAAAAATAGTGTTTGAGAAAGATACCTACAAGATGGTTCGGGGAGCACTGGTATTGATGCGGGGAGTTCAGATTGGAACTTTGTACAAGATTCAGGGTAGCACTGTTATTGATGGGTGCAATAGTTTTGTGGTTCCTGAAAGTGGAGTTGAAAATCTAGTGGTCTCTGGAGAAAAGACCATGCCATGGCGTCAAAGGCTTAGACATATTGGAGAGAAGGGACTTCAAATACTTCATGGTAATGGTATGGTAGAAGGTATGTCTAATTGCTTTCTGGATTTTGATTTATGTGAAAATTGTGTATACCGGAAGAATAATCGGGTGAGATTTCCCTCTAGTGCTAAGAGGGTGAAATGGATATTAGAGCTTGTGCACAGTGATGTGTGTGGACCTGTGTCAGTTCCATCATTGGGTAAGTATATGCACTATGTATCATTTATAGATGAATTCTCAAGGAATACATGGATATATTTCCTCAGGAAGAAATATGAAGTCTTTGACAGGTTTAAACAATTTAAGGCTCTAGTGGAAAACTAGACAGAGAAGAAGATAAAGGTGTTTAGGGCAGATAACAGTGCAGAGTTTTACAAGAAGGAATTTGAAAACTTTTGTAAGAAGTGTGGTATAGCATGGAAAAATATTGCTCCATAAACACCTCAGCAAAATGGATTTGTATAAAGAATGAATAGGACGTTGATGGAAAAGTCAAAAATCATGCTCAGTGGTGTTGGGTTAGAATAGGAATTATGGGTAGAGGCAATGGAGACTGCATGTTACCTGGTTAATAGATCACCTTCGTCAGCATTGGGGGATAAGACTCCACAAGAGGTACGGACTGGTAAGAAACCCTCTTTTTCACATCTGAGGGTATTTGGATGTGATGCATATGTGCAGGTTCCAAAGGAGAAAAGAACCAAGTTGGATAGTAAATCTGAAAGGTATGTCTTTATTGGGTATAAGGATGGTTTAAAAAATTATAAGCTTTGGAACCCAGAAACAAGGAAGGTTGTGTGCAATCGTGATGTGGTGTTTAGAGAGGTGTAAGATGTCATTAAACATGAATTCCTACCAAAGGAACTTGAGAAGATATAGTTTGAGCTAAAGGAGGAGGAATCAGACTCTACAGCAGAAGAGGAACCAGAAGATGAAGAGCCACAAACTCTAGTTGTGAGAATATCAATTTGAGAAAGAAGGCAACCATAGTGGTATAGTCTAGTTGCTTTCTGTTCAAATTTTGCTTTATCTATTACTGATGATGATCTCAAAATTGTCAGGTTAGCAGTAGATTTAAAGGATGGAAGACTCTGGAAAGAGGCCATGGTTGATGAAATGGAATCTTTGCACAAAAATGAGGCTTGGGATTTGGTGGAATTGTCGGCTGGAAGGAAACCCATTGGAAGCAAATGGGTGTTTAATAAGAAGATGAATGCAGAAGGCAAAGTGGAGAAATACAAATCTTGGTCGATAGAAAAAGGTTATTCCCAGGTGTCGGGAATTGATTTTGGTGATATTTTTTCTCCTGTTGCCAAGGTAGCTTCTATTAGATTACTTTTATTTGTTGATGCTGCTTTTTATTTTGAGGTAGCACAGATGGATGTGAACACAAAATTTCTTCACGGGGATCTAGAAGAAGAGATCTACATGAAACAACCTGAAGGCTTTGCGGTGAAGGGTAAGAAAGAACTGGTATGCAGGTTAAAAAAGTCTCTATATGGGTTAAAACAGTCACCAAGGATGTGGTATCAAAAATTTAATACATATATACGGGGACTTGGCTTCAACAGAAGAAAAGCAAATCATTGTGTGTATTTTAAATGAATTAGTGACCGTGTTATTTATTTGGTCTTGTATGTGGATGATATGTTGGTGATTGGAAATAACAAAGAAATTATCCATGAATTGAAGACCCAATTGACCTCCAAATTCGACATGAAAGATCTTGATGCTGCAAACTATATTTTGGGCACGGAAATTAAACAAGATTGGGCAAAGATGAAGCTCTGGTTAAACCAGAGGAAGTATGTCGAGACAATACCGCAGAGGTTTAATATGCATAATAGTAAACCAGTGAAGGTTCCTATTATTGTAGGTGTAAAGTTATTTGTTGAACAGTGTCCCAAGGCACAAGAAGAGGAAGAGGACATGTCACATGTTCCATATGCAAGTGCAGTCAATAGCTTGATGTATGCAATGGTTTTTACTAGACCATACATTGCACATGCAGTGGGAGTATTGAGCAGGTTTATGTCAAAACTAGGGAACGAGCATTGGACAACAGTGAAACGGGTTTTTAGGTATTTGCATGGCACTAGCAATTATGGTTTGTGCTACCAAGGAAGACTATGATTGTACAGAGTTTTGGACATTTGTGGCTTTGTTGATGCAGACTAGGCTGGAGATCTGGATCAGAGAAGATCTACAAGTGGGTATGTGTTTAACCTATTTGGAGGTGCAGTGAGTTTTATGAGTAAGAGACAGTCTGTAGTGGTACTTTCAACTACAGAGGCAAAATACATGGCAGACACTCATGCAAGCAAGGAAGCAGTTTGGTTGCAGAGATTGTGTTCAAGTATGGGGTTAGTACAACAAGATATAAGGATATATTGTGACAGCCAAAGTGCAATTTTCTTGGAAAAGAACCCTGCTTATCATTCAAATACAAAGCACATTGATGTTTAGTATCACTTTGTAAAGGATACGGTTGAGAACAAAAAGGTGTTGCTGGTCAAGGTCGACATGTTGAATAATACTACAAATGCATTGACAAAGTCTGTCAGAACTGAGAATTTCTCTTAGTGTAGAGAAACAATAAGCGTTGCAGGGGGTGGACCAATGACTAAGCTCTCTTGTGGAAAGAAAAAAACAAGTGGGAGAATGTTGGGTGTGTTTTATATTCTTTCCACAACTAGCCCTAGTAGTGAAGCCGAGGGGTTACATGGAAGGCATCCAAACCCCTTCATTGTGTCGAGCATAGCGAGGGGGTCACGGGGGGGCGACTAGGCTCCCCTTCGTTGCATTTGGCTTAGTGAGGGGGTCACAAGGGAGCGACAGCCCCCCTCTACGAGGTCCAGCGTAATGCCTCGAGAAAAGAAAAAATTGGACCCTATATTAGGTGGGCGAACCTACCTATGGTTTTGTGTGTGGTTTTCGCACATGGCTTTGGGCATGATGGTTTTCTGCCCATGGTATTTTGTAGATCTGGTCAAGGGAACTACGGTTATGTTCTAATCCAGGATTAATGGATTGGGGTTTTTGGATGCTTCGGCATGTATATATATGTATTGTAACATTGAAAAGGAATATAATGAAAAATCAATCTAATAGTCCCGGTTTTGGGATCCATGGGAAAATCTCTGTGTATATATGTTTTATGTTTTATGCTCTCGCTATTGTTTATTTTCTGTTTTTAGAATCCATATGTAGGTAATTTCTGTGCAGGGTTAAAAGCTACAAACATTTGCTTCAACTGTTCAAAATTGGTTGCTCATTCCTCTGTCCATTAATTCTTACCTTTCCTTTGCAACGACGTAATAGGATAAGAAATTTGTGAGAGGTTCCTGATGAACCTCCTATTATAACTTGCTAAACTCTTAAAGGACCTTACCTCATCCACATTCTTAGGAGCTTCCCACTCCATGATAGCCCTTATCTTTTCCCAATCCAATATTATGCCTTCCTTGGAAACCACATGCCCCAGGTAGTGTACCTTTGTCTGAAAGAAACTACTTTTACTGAACTTAGCATACAACTGATTTTCTCTTAGTAATATCAATACTGCTGCTAAATGTTCAGCATGTTCTTCCTCATTCTTAGAATATACCAATATATCATCAATGAATACAATAAAAAAGTTGTCAAGATAAGGATGCAACACATTATTCATCAATCACATAAAAGTAGTTGGAGCATTAGTTAAACTAAATGGAACTACAACAAGCTAATAATGCCCATACCTGGTCTAGAAAGAAGTATTGTAGATGTCCTCTTCTTTGATGTGTACCTGATGGTATCCTGATTTCATATCAATCTTCAAGAACATTGTTGCTCCCTTCAATTTATTTCACAAGTCATCAATCCTCAAAAATAGATACTTGTTCTTGAAGGTCACTTGTTCAACTACCTGTAATCAATGCATAACCTGAGAGTGTCGTCCTTCTTCACAAACAACATAGGTGCACCGCAAGGCAACACACTTGGCCTAATGTATCCCTTGTCAAGCATCTCCTTCAACTGCAATTTCAACTCCACCAACTCTAGTGTGCTCATCCTATAAGGTGCCTTTGATGCTGGCACTGCCCCTAGTACCAACTCAATAGAAAAGTCCACTTCCCAGTTAGGCAGCAACTTTGAAACCTCTACCAAGAACATATCCTAAAACTACTATAAAATTGGGTACCTTCTAAAGAAATCTGCATCCTCAACTTCCTTACCTTTGTCACTAGAAAAATGCAATGTGAATAACACACACTATTTCCTATGAATGTGCTTCACCTTCATAGTTGTCACCATTCTAACCGATGTTGCCTTCTTCTTACCCTATAAGACTCTTTGTTCCCCATTGTCATCTAGGCACTCAATATACTTGTCATAACAATCCACCTTGGTCTTATGAAGATACAACCAGTCCATGCCCAACAACATACTATATGATCCTAATGGCAATACATTCACATGTGTTGATGTGGGCATACCATTCAACTCAAATGCACAAGATCTTACCTAGTGATGAACTCTCTTCTTTGTACCAATAGCCAACTGCACTAACCAAGATTTGGCATGCGCTTCTTTATTCAAACCACACTTATCCACCAATTCAGGATTAACATAACTATAATTAGATCCAGGGTCAATCAAAACATAAACAACTTGATCTCAAAGTTTACCATCCATCTCGATAATAGACACTCGGTGATCTTCCTATCTATTCTCCAATGTTGCATAGATTTGAGGAATACCATGTCCAACATCTCCCACTATTTGTGCCTCCTAATCACTGTAGATCTGTGTTCTACCACCCTAATGTTGTGGACAATATCTCCTATGATGCTCTCCTCCTAAATTCCAACACTGCAAAGGCTTCCAACCTACACCCTCATTATGCTCCTCATACCGAAATCCTTGTCCTCTATCATATGCATTGAACTTCTTATGCGGTGTTTCATTCTCTTTGTTACATGTGCCTTGAGGTATTGTTTGCTTCTTGTCCCATTTTCCTTTATTCTTTGCATTACCTTTCCAACCCGACTTAGTCTCAGATCTAATCTTTAATGCTCATAATAATGCTTAGATTCTGGATGGCCTCCTCCAATGATCTAGGCTTATCAAACTCAATCCTGTCTTAGAATGCTACTAACAACCCACTGATGAATCTCTAAATCTTGGCCTTCTTCTCCTTGAGGTAAGACACATACCTCAATAACTCCAATAATTTGCTAGTGCACTCTTCATCGATCATAGATCCCATCTCCAACTCATAAAAATATTTTTCCATATCTTCATAGTATCTCTTTGATAGATACTTCTTCCTTAATAGTCTCTCGAACTCAGTCCAAGTCAACTCTTCTTCATAAATACCTCTAACATTCTTTATATCTTCCCACCAGATATATGCTTTACCTTTAAGGTTGAATGTCACTATTTTGGTCTTCATGTTCTCTGAGTAATCATGTAATCTGAAGGACTTGTTCATCCCAAGCAACCATGCTTTTGCATCGTGTGACTTCTTTATTTCTCCAACGAATGTAGGGTGTCTTTGTTTTCTTGAACTCATCTGGCAAATATCCCTTGTCACTCCTCTTGTAAGGATGATATAGATGATGACCATGATACATATCTAAACTAGAACTAGAGTAAATCCCATGTCCAGTACCCCATCTATCAGGTGTATCCAAGAATATGCCATCTCTAACCGCGTCATCTCTATCCAACTTGTGCCCACCATGTGACCTACTACCACATTTCCCATTAGTCATATCCTCTTGTCCATGACAAAGTTTAAGCAGTCCCTGTCTCTGTAAGTCTGACAAGCTCTTAAGAATCACCACATTGACCTATACTTGTTTATCCCATGCCCTAGCAAGTCTCTCTTGTGATTGAATGATTTAGTTATCATCGTCTTTGAAACTCCTTTTTTCTATCTTAAAACTTCTTAAAGTGTCTGCTATGTCAAGAGAATATCCCTCACCATGTTGCTCATTTGATATATAGGGAGAATCTCGTGAATTGTAGTCTACCATCTTACTAGTCATGTTTGTTCTTCTCTTCCTACAAAGTATATCATGCCAACTAAACCAAATCATAAACAAACCAACGTACCACAGTCTAGTTCAAGGGAGGGTATCTCTTCTGCAAGATCAACCTGATTATAGCAATACATATATAAACATAATCATATCAACATTTAATCATCATTTCAATCATTATCCAGTCATCAATACATGACCATACCAACCACATACCATGATCTCATGCACTACAACTATCACCATTCCAATGTATTTGTAACAACATATAAACACTAACATGCATGACCAATGCACAATCGACATGCACTCATGATGACCACATCCAACAATAACAACATCAAATTTTCACATGGTGACACCACTGCAACTATGATCAAAGTCGTGCATATGCAACAAGCACATAGACCACAAGCATAAGAAATACATATGTAATCGACATGTATGCATGACCAACACACACCACCCATCCAGTCCAAGGGGTGAACCGTGCTCTGATACCACTACCCTCCCACATTTACCCAAGTTAACCGGTCCACTGGGTAAACATGTGACGAGAGGCTACTATGATGTGATTCAACTCCCCATGTATAGTTAAGGAAGTGGAACCAACAAAACAAAACCATTCTGACCTTCCACACATGCTACAGAACCTTTAGGAGCCAACCAACCCTTCCAGGTGACCAACCCCTGAGACAACTTGACATTTCACTGATATGGACCCCCAGCCACTTCCATGACAAGCCATGCATGTGATTGAGGCCTTCTAATCACTCCCACATCAAGGCATGCCAATGACTATGGAATTCTTCATTTAGTTCTAAGCTAGCAACCCCAGATTATATACCACTTTTTTAGGGCCAAGACTCAGGCCGCTACCCAAAACTTCATGAAAACTTCATAAATGATAAATAACATTGAAACAATATTACTAATGAAAACATTTGATCAATGGATTGACTAGACCCCTACTAGCCATGATAGGTATTTCGTCAAACATATCACAAATATGTAATCTATAGGTCATAACAATGGATCTAATCATAGGGGTCTCATAGTTATCTGAGATTCGTAAGGAAGCATTGATGCATTATCACAATAGCTGCATTATCATCTATTAGGTCATATATTCATTGTTCATTCATTTTCTAATCAAAACATGATGAGAGCCATACATCAAGCTGCCATAAAACATCCTTTTAACCAACATATATTCAACAAAAATAACAAATATATAACAACCATAAAAACCACATATGAACAGGTATATTTACCCATCAAATACAATAGCAAAGGAGCTCTTATTAACATATACAAAATGCAACCAGGTATGGGACTTCCATGTACCACCTGACCATATATTAGTTGAACCAAATATTTCTTTCAGCCAATCACCCTCGTGCCATGTTCCAAGCATGAATGTGGGATCGCATGAAATAAATCAAACAAAAACAAACTAGGGCTTCCAAAGGCCAAAACACCTCAACCCTCAACCATTGATTCTATTAGGTCCCTACAATACTATTGTATTCCCCTATTATTATTGTCATTGTAGCCCTTTTTGTTATTATTGTGCCAATGTTGTCCCCATATTATTACTATTGTGCCCCATAGAAGCCCACTATTGTTATTGTTGTGCCCTTACATTATTATTGTTATGTCGGCTCTAATTATATTGTGACCCTTTAGACTCCTATATATAGAAAGGAGGTTTTTTCATTTGAATCATCCAAGAATTATTCATGTGTGTAATTTAAAGGAGGTTTCCCCCTCAAAGAGGTAAATTTTGAAGTCTTTGATCTATTTCTTCTTCTATTTTGTGAGCTGGTTATATAACATTTGGTATTAGAACTTTGGATTCTAGGGTTTTGTTGCTTCAAAAATGTCCTCAAGGAATTTCCTCTATAACTTTTTTTTACGAAGCTTCAGAATCTAAAAAACAAACCCATTTGAGGGGAAATCCTAATGAACGTTGTGTCAAAATTTCAGATCTTTTTTCTCTATATTTTTGGAGATATGATCCAAGTAAGTTAGGGTTTTTGCAGGCTCCTGAATTCCATCTCAAACAGGTGACCTTGGGAAAATTGTCATAAATTTCTCTTTGAGCATCGAATTTGAATTAGAATTAAAATAAATAGGACGAACTGTAGTTTGTTGGGTATTGTTTTTAGGTACGAAGGTCAAAACAATGACACATGCCAGTTTGTACAAGTTCGCTCTACTGAACCAGTCTATAATCAGGCCATTGTGGGAGATTGGGCATAATTCTTTCTTGGAGAATCCAATCTCGATCAGACATGTGGGGTTGAAAAGAGGACTTCGAGGGCTACCACAGGACGAAATTTCAAACCTTGGAGATCTATAATTATAGAGATACAACATATTCAATATCGAGCTCCTACAAGGAGAAGAAAAAGGTGTGTATTTTTTTTTAAATTTGCATCAGTTTTGTTTGAAAAAATAATTTGAAGTGATTCAAAGGGCATAGTGAAGAATAATAATAATTAATTGATGCCCCAAAGAAGAAGCTCCTAGTAAGTAACCCTAAAGTTCTACTATGACGCATGAAGAAAAAGAAGAAATGCAACATGATATATCAAAATTATGAGACCAAGTGCAACAATTTTCGCTCTCACAAAGAGAAACCAAAAATGAAATGGAAGCTAAGATGGATGGTTTGAAGAATATATTAAAATCACACATGGAGGGATTGAAGAATGGTATGAAAGCGAATATGGACAACATGAAAGATAATATGGAATATTTTAAGAATGGTTTAAAAGCAGACATGGAAGGTTTGACAAGGTTGCAACAAGAAATGCTTCCTAATGGCGAAAAGGTATTAGATGAAACTCATGATGACAACAAAAGAAATGTTAATCATGATTTCATAGACTCTAACATTGGATCAAAGACCCACCACGTTCCAAAGATCAATATGAGGAAGTTGATGGCAAGGATCTCATAACATGGATACCATAGATGGAACAATATTTTGATCTCCATAATGTGAAAAACACACAAAAGGTATGCATTGCATCTTTATATTTGGAACCCAATCAGTTTGTGTGGTATCGATGGCTTTGCTCTCGTAAAAAAATTGTCACTTGGTCAATTTTTATGGATGAAATGATAGCACATTATGAGGATACAAAGAGCAACACCTTCTTTATTCAATTGATAAATCTCAAACAAAAGGGTTCAATGGTGGAGCACATTGAGGACTTCCAAAAATTGAATATAAGGGTAAATGATATTCCATAGTAGCATAGGATTGATGTGTTCATAGAGACTTTAAAGGATAACATTCAACATGAGGTTCACCTTTGTGAACATGATTCATTGGAAAAGGCATTCAGGTTGGCAAGAAAAATTGAAAGCAAAATTATGGCAACAAGGAAGCCTACCACTCACAACTATAAAGATGGAAGTGTTGTTGCTCCTAGCCTTCCACAAACTAGAAGGTTGACACCACAACAATTGGAAGAAAAAAGAGCAAAAGGGCTTTGTTATAGTTGTGATAGCAAATACACTAAAGGTCATAAGTGTGCTAAGAAGAAATTATTTTACATAGATTATGAAGAG